>CAMZMU010000041.1:137590774-137890528 GCA_947311845.1 Poa pratensis | reverse complement strand
AAATCTTGTTATGAAAGAGCAATTTTCTGCTGTTAGTACTGATGATGTTGCTGCACACCTTAATAAATTTTGTTGAGCTATGTGATATGCAAAATATAAAGAGGTAGAGGGTGATATTATTAACTGAAATTATTTTTCCTTTCTCCTTGAGAGGAAGAGCTAAACAATGGTTGCTATCTTTGCCTAGAAATAGTATTGATTCTTGGACTAAGTGTAAAGATGCTTTCATTGGAAAAATTATCCTCCTGCTAAAAATCATATCTTTGAGATGTGGCATTATGAACTTAAGCAATTTGATAATGAGTATGTTGCCCAAGCTTGGGAAAGAATGAATCATTGGTTAAGAATTGTCCCACTCATGGACTGACTACTTGGATGATTATTCAAATCTTTTATGCAGGATTGAATTTTTTCTCAAGGAATTTATTGGGATTCAGCTGGCAGGGACCTTTATGTCCTCACTTGGGTGCTGCAACAAAGCTTCTTGATGATATGATGGTAAACTATTCTGGAATGGCACACCGAAAGACACTCCAACATGTAAGAAGGTAAATTCTGTTGAGGAGATCTCCTCTTTGAATGATTAAGGTTTATGCCATTATGTCTATGCTTTCGAATGGTCATGCTACTATTGATCCAAATAATGTTCCTTTAGCTTCATTGGTTGCACAAGAAGGAATGTTGATGTGAACTTCATTTAAAATTAATAACTTCAACAACAATGCCTACAGGAAATTTTGGTAATAGCAACTATAGGCCATATCCTTCTAATGGTAGCAATGCTTTGGTAATTCTTATGGCAATTCCTACAACAACATAAGAGTGTGCCTCTGATCTTGAGTTATGGTTAAGGATTTTATTAGCACACAAACTACTTTCAATTAAAATTGTTGAGGAAAAGCTAGGAAAAATTGATATTCTTGCTGCTAAGGTTGATAGTCTTGTTCATGATGTGATTTCTTAAATAAATAGGTGCGGCCTACATGATGTTAAAGAGAGCTAAACTCTCAATGCTATACAAGTTAGAATTGATAATAATATAAGACTGCTAGCTGAGTTGCATGATAGATGGGAAAGAGAGGAAAAAGAAGCTGAAATTGCTAAACAGAATAGTTATGGCTAGAGTTTGCACTATTTTTACTACTGAAATGTTGATACCTCAAGTGCTAGTAAACCTCCTACTGTTAATGGAAAGATAATTGGTGTTGGAAATGTCTCCACTTCTGCTGCAAAAAGCTTTAAATGCCTGATAGCACTAAAATTATTCCTGATAAAAGTGCTGAATTTTTAGGAGTGTAGGACATAATGGTTCCATTACCTTTGATGATAATAATTTTGTTTTTTGATGGTTGTTATAACTGAAGTCATTATGTTCTTGCAAAACCTAGCTAGAGTCCTAAGGCTAGTGAAATAAATGGCTTTTACTAAACATATCATCAATGCTCTCATGCATGCTAGGAAGAGAAATTAAAACGTGAAGCTTCTATCCTAGGAAGTTAGATGACGGTTGGGAGCCATCATTAAAATGAAAGTGAATGATTTTGATTGCAATGCTTTGTGTGATCTTGGTGCTAGTATTTCTGTTATGCTAAAAAGCTTATGATATCCTTGATCTTGCACCTTTGGAAAATATTATTTGGATGTTCATTTTGCTGATTCTTCTTTGAAGAAACCTTTGGGGAGAGTTGTAATGTTCTTATTATGGTTAACAATAACCTTGTCCCTGTTGATTTTGTGGTTTTGGATACTGAATGCAATCCTTCTTGTCCTATTGTGTTGGGAAGACCTTTCTTAGAACTGTTGGTGCTGTTATTGATATGAAAGAGGGGAATATAAAATTTCAATTCCCACTCAGGAAAGGTATGGAACACTTCCCTATAAGAAGGATGAAACACCCTTTTGATACTATTGTTAGGGCAAGTTATAATGTTGGTGTTTTTGGTCTTGACAATACTTGATTCATGTTTCATGCCTAGTTAAAAGGCATTAAAGAGAAGCGCTTATGGGAGGCAACCCATTGTTTTACTTACTATTATTTTTCTTTATTGAGTCAAGGAGCATGTTTACTTCTTAAAAACTCCTTTGTATCTTTTATTTGATGTTTTGTTGTACCAAGAAAAGTCTCTTATGACAAGATGGTATATATATTTTGATTACTGCATAGGAACAGATTTCTGGAACGTCACCATTTCTCGCCGTAGAAAATGGGAAAATTTTGAAAAAAATCTGTCAAGTTTTGTGCGTGTTCCTGAGATATGTACGCAACTTCGTACGACTAAAGTTTTTCGATTTGAGCGATGTAAGTGTCCGAAAAAAATCATCTTTATGGATTATTCTGATTTTGACAGATTTTGTCTTTGTTTTGCATTCTCTCTTTTACAAGTGTTGAGTGGTTTGTTTTCAGGTGAAAGAGCATCACTTAAGCCTAGTAACAGTAGCTAATGTTTGAAAATTTTGCTTATGAATTTGCGTCCTTACAGAATCAAGTGAGATTATTTGTTTTGATGCACTAACCCGCTAATGAGAAAACATTGAGTTTTGATGTGAAGGAAGTTTTCAAGTGTTAAGAGAGGAGGATGATATTTAAGATCAAGAAGAGTGAAAAGCTTAAGCTTGGAAAAACTCCCATGGATCTCCCCAATATATTCAGAAGACTCAAGCGTCTAAGCTTGGGGATGCCCAAGGCATCACCTTCTTCATCAACAAAATATCAGGTCATCTCTAGTGAGACTATATTTTTTTTTCACATTATATGTACTTTTCTTGGAGCATCAGTGTGCTTTTGTTTTCAGTTTATTTTTGTTTTGTTTGCTGCTCTATACTTGTTGGATCCTAGCACTCTTGTTTGGGAGAGAGACACGCTCCGCTTTTTCATTGAAATACTTTTGTTCTTCACTTATATTTGTTGAGTATTCTTGTCTAGCTACTGCTAAAGCTTCTAGCTCTATGTTTTCATATATCTCTTGTCAGAGCTATTAATTTCTTTTGAAGAAAGTACTCTCTTGTTTCACTTATATTTGTTTGGAGAGTTGTTCAAATAAGTTGATTGATGTTTGGTTGGAACAGAAAATGCTATGCATGTGGTAGTGGTATAAATGCTTACATAAGTCTTGTAGATCACTGTCTTGAGTAATTTTATACTTGTCAATTGTTTTGATTTACCAAGTAAGTAATGTTTAGACTTGTGCATCATGTAAGTAAAGGCTATTAGTGAAGAAGTACTGTAAAGCTTGTTGATATTTGATTTGTATCATTGTAGTTCCAAAGTCTAGATATTTTCTAGTGAAAGATTTGATTAACAAGGAAGACAATGTGGAGTCTTGTAATTTTTCAAGCATGTTTTTTATATGAGTTCTTGCTGTACCGGTTGACAGTCTGTGTTTGCTTAAATAACCTTACTAGCCTAAACTCTGTACTAAGCGAGAATGCTGCTTGTGCATCCAAAACCCTTGAGCCAAAATCCATGCCATCTGTGTCCACCAAAACTACCTATTATGTGGTATTTTCCTGCCATTCCAAGTAAATTTTTCATGTGCTACCTTTAAAATATTCAAAACGGTTACAACTCCTTTTTGTGTCACTGTTTACAAGCTCATGAGAATGTGGTAGATGGTCTTTATTTCACTTGTTGATCAGACTTTACACCTGGACTAGTGGCATATACATCCGCTTATCCAATAATTTTGCAAAAAGAGCAGGCAACGTGTGGCGCCCCGACCCGACTGCTATACAGTGATGCTGTGTGTCACCGGTTAAGCGATACAACTGGAGGTTACAGGTTTACCAATCCTCGGCCAAAACCTTTGGCAGGCGTTGCTCGGAATGGATCATCGGCAACGCAACACCCCGATTGATGCCTTAACACAGGCACAACCCTCAATGTATAATAGAAAGATCAAGACTTGTGGAACAACTCGCACATCACAGACTCTACGACACAAATCATTATAGTTCAACTCTTATAATAGAGAAAGATAGCAAATGACAACCAGAGGTCACAGACCCAACATTACAACATGTGGAAGCGAATTAAGTTGTTCTAGACAACAAGAACCAAAATATGGCATAAGAGACCTACAGATAAACATTCAAGCGCCAGCTGTCCCGGGATGTCCCAAGCTGCCACCTTGGAACCCCAGACTACTCGTCGACGTCCACAAAGAACCCACCTTCGAGGT
This sequence comes from Poa pratensis, assembly GCA_947311845.1. Classification (NCBI taxonomy): domain Eukaryota; kingdom Viridiplantae; phylum Streptophyta; class Magnoliopsida; order Poales; family Poaceae; genus Poa; species Poa pratensis. The sequence goes on along the minus strand of CAMZMU010000041.1, from coordinate 137,886,350 downwards.
CGGTGAAGTCCTCCTCTGAAACAAAACAAACGACGTTGAGTTTGACGAACTCGCAAGATTATATATAGAGCTTTAGCTCGATGAGGCTTTCAAAGTTGTATGACTGTTTTGCATAAAGCTGATTTTATTTATGAAAGCATAACTCAATGGCATATTGTGAGGATACACGACCGAGTACCTCCTAGTAGAACTTAGGATGAGGCTTCAAGCATCCCGTGAATTAGCAGTTAGGGGACACAATCGTTTGAAGGGAGATTGATAAGGATTTCCAGTTGGTAGACAACTGTTTCTCAAAGATTCAGAATATGAACTTTGCACAAGGCCTTAAGTCTCTGAGGGAGAGTGTTGAAACAAGATTCCAACAGACGAAGAGGTAACTTGCACTAGTCGGCTTGAGTAGAACCTTCCTCGCGGAGGAGCATTTCAGATCACCGGAGAACGATTGGGGAGATGGACATAGATAACTTTAGAAAGCCCGGGAACGATAGTATCAGGAAAAACTTCTTGATGTTCTAGACATCGGGGACGAGCTTCTTGACGATCACTAACAATCGTTTCTGATTGAGATTTAGATCTGGTCAGGTGTAGAGATACTTCAGACTCAACCTGGATGAATAGGAAGTCTTTGCACGGGATATCAGCAGATTACATTTGCTAGAATTCCAAGAGCTAGACTTGAAGGTCAAACTCCAAAGGAGGAACGAGATTGCGGAACTCACGTATTAACAACTTGTCAGGAGACAGCCGCCCTACTCGAATTACTCGTGACAATACACCATTGAGTCTCTGCTGGGGAAACACCAACGAAGATAAAAGGAGTTCTCAGACTTCCTCTCTTTCTAGAACAATTCAATCAGTGGCTTGGGGGCCTAGATGAAATTCTCATGAGATGGAGGTAAAAACATACCATTACGAGAATCTTCTGCATAAGCATGATTGACTTGAGATGATTCCGAGGGAACCAGACAATTTACTCAGATCCACGGCGACGTCTTTCAGCAATTGCACGTGAACCAGGGAAAGTCACTACTAACGTCCAGAACACATACCTTGTGACGACACAAAGTTAGTTCTAACGATTTTCCAATGCTAACGCCCAATATCCAATATGAATCTCCTCAAACATGGAGAAGATAAGAAGGTAGTTGATGGGCTCAACAACAAACTTATCCAGATACTCCAAGATGGTAGACTCATATTTCACCAGAACGGGGCATAAGTATTGGTCAGACTAGCACATTTAGGTAGGTCGGTCTGAGTTTGATTTGACGATAGCCCAATTCAAATCAAAAGATTTGGAGGGTAGCATATCCAGAGAGGAGATACCACCTCGCTTCAACACAGACAGACTAGACATCCCTTTTGGAAGGAACTATATCGGATAGAGCTTTTATCTTTTAATTCTCCAAGTTGTTTAAGCTCAACCGAATAATTCAGGACATCCATCACGATTTTCTTGGAGAAGGGAGCTGTTCAGAGAACCATCTTACGCATAAGCTCAACATCATGGTCAGGTGACAACCTGGCGATACTTCTGGAAAGACTTACAGAATATCACGATCCACCGGTATGTCTTGAGTTCGAGAGAGAATCACGCCTTTCAAGGCAAAACAAGGTGGTCTTGGGAGCTCCGGCACAAACCTAGCTCTTTGACCGAGGAAGTGCACCTGAACAAACAGACTTGGTAGCACAGTTAAACTCAACTTATTGATCGGCTAACCAATCATGCTGAGAGGGACAACGAAGGTCCTTGGATTTCGGCACTGTAAGAACTGCTGAGAATATCCGATAGTTACATTATTGCTCACGTCTCATCATTCTGGAGTAACAAGTCACTCGGAGAACGGAGAATAACAAAGTGTAGGAGCATCACTTCATCAAGAGGATCATGCTACTTAGCTCGATACCCTGATATCAAAGAGTGTGTCATGGTGGGATCACGTCAGATGCCATGGGTATGGCTAAGATGGGGCCGAATGGTCGTTGGGGGAATCCGGGAAGGGTTTATGCACTCAAGAAGTGCACACGCAAGAACACGCAAGAACACGAATGAGAAACCAAGAAAGCAGGAACACAAAGCACACCACGATGTACCCTGCTTCGGGGCCCTCTTGCGGAGGTAACACCCCTACTGCAGCACTATCCTACTCAGTGTATAGCTCAAAGTGACAAGTACAAGCTGCTCCTCTAGCTGTATGATGATACAATGGTGAGAACTTGAGGTAAAAGATGGAGCTACGCGGAGGAAGAAGGCACTCCGAGCTAGATCCGAGGTGTTTCCGGGGTGTTCCGAGGTTCCTTTCTCTCTTTCTCTCTCTGTTGATCGATCTATCCGTCGGGGTTAAGCAGGAGGGGGTGAAGCCCTCTATATAGGCCAACCGGGTTACCGTTGTGCCCCTCGCTGAACACTGTAGCCATGCCTCCGCTTTGGTCATCATTGTACTCCTGCCAGGGACAAGACATGGCCTGCCCATCCCCTGCGTCACCACAGTGGAGCTAGGATGTCCCCTCTGACAGAGACAAGACATAGCCATGCCATGCTACTTCGTAGCCTTTTCCCTGGATCTCACGCGTCAGCGGTCAGAGGCGTGCAGCCCTGCCGAACCCGGGGCACGCCTCTGCCATGCTCCATGACAGATGCTTCCGTGTCAGGCGTGAAGTGACAGGAGCATTGACTCCTGCCCGAGCTACGGCCTCCTGCCGTGGTTAGCCCGGGTCCTGCGCTTACGATCTTTTACCAGGTCGACCTCACTTCCTTCCAATAGCATCTCCTGTACTCACAACACAAAACATAGCACCGAGGTATTAGGTCGGCTGACCATAGCTCGGACAGTGAACCTCGGCCCATGCCAACGGGAAACCTCGGACCCCTCTGGGCCAAGATAGGTCGGTTTTTATACTCTCTAGGTCAAGATGAAGCTCGGTTTCTCCCAGGCCCAAGCAGGTCGGCCCTCTCCGTACCTTGGTATATACTTAAACTTTTCTTATGCCAAGACTTGACCCTACCCGGGGGTAGCCCCCCGACATTAGTCCCCGAAGCTGGTGCGGTCCTACGACCTCGGATGAGGGCCGTAGCAGATTCAAAAACAAACAAGGCACCACCTCTAAAACTGACCTCCAACATAGCTCTGCCGAGGTACTTCCCACAGACCATAATTTAACCCGAGGTTGATATGCAATCTGATCTTTCCAGCTTCTTGACTCAGCATAATCTTGCCTCAAGATTTTCCGAGGCACGTGGCGAAGAATCTCTGCCCGGACCTCGAAATCCGGACCTCGGAAAGACAGGTCCTGACCACACACCGCCCTCGTCAGCCGGACCCACCGAACAGCGCACCTGCGCACTCAAGTGCGAGGCCAACTTGACCGCCCACGACTCCTCGATTCTCGCGCTGACCAGCACAGGAAATCCGAGGCTGGCGGTTGCCACTCTGCGGCCCACGATGTGGCCGATCGTGCGGCCACCAACCGCGCAACCGCTCCTCCGCTCACACACGATCCCACGCCTCCGCGGTAACCACGCGGTAGTGCGCAGTTACCGCACGCCATTACTGCACGCCGCTTATAAATAGGGCCCAGGGCAGGACTTCGTATTCTTCTTCCCCACTTCACCGCTTCGTGCCCTCTGCCTCCAGCGCCGCCGTCGAGCGCCTCGCCGCACCGGAGTACGTGCCGCCGTTCTGCACACCGTCCGCAGCGCCGTCAAGCGCCTCGCCGCACCGGAGCACGCGCACTGCGCCTGGCGCCATCGACTCGCCGCCGATCCCTCGCGTTCCTCCACGGTGAGTTCCTTGCTTCCCCTCCATTGCCGTGGATGAGTTCATCCTCCGATGAACTCGAGGATCCTGATGAACCCTAAGATTCTGATGAACTAGATGATCCCCTCGAGCCCTTTTAGCACATTTTAGATCTCGCTTAGATTTGCACCAGACGCATCCGTAGCACTATCCTTTTAGTTTTGCCCCTGGATGAACTCGATTTTATTTCCCTTTTTAGCTCACGGTAGATCTTTGCTAGTATCTCGCCACGGTAGAAACATGTTTCCCGCCTAAATCCTTTAGCTCGGCTGTTTGACTGATCCGAGGTATTTTACCCCGGCTATCCTGAACTGTCCGAGGTACTTACCCCGGTTGAACCTCCCTCTTCTGCAGGAAAGCGTCAACATGTCTTCTGCCTCGGATCCCGCCGAGGAAGGAGCATCTGCAGAACGAGGTAGCTGGGAGGGATCCGATGTCACGGAGGTCGACATCAAATGGCTCCGAGATTCACGGCGGATCCCGGCTAAACTCATCTGCCGGATTCCGAAGAAAGGAGACATCGAACCCGAGGTGGAATCCGGGGAGAGGGTCGTCTTCCTGGACCACTTTGAACGTGGCTTCGGGCTCCCGGCCGGGAAATTCTTCCGGGATTTCTTGGACAAATTTGGGCTACAGCCACACCACCTGCCCGCCAACGCCATCCTCCAACTTTCGGCCTACGCGACCTTTTCCGAGGGTTACCTCGGATTATGGCCAAGCATCGAGTCCTGGGCCAAGTACTTCCAGCTGAAGAAGCAAAGTGTCCCGAACAAGAAGGTCGTGGACAAGGAGATGACGCTTGCGGGGCGGCCTCGATTTCACCTCGGCGCCTTTCTGAGTTTCCTCGGATCCAGGGCCTGGACTCCTGCCGCAAATGGCAACGCTCCTTCTTTTATGTGAAGAACCCGGGCACCGAAGATCTCATCAATTTGCCGGAGTTCACCATTGGAACCCCCACTGCCCAACTCAACTGGGATTATGAGCCTGCACCCGACGCTCCCGAGGTTCTTCTGATCCACCAACCATGATGTCACTCCAGGAGAAAAGCTGGGGAGCAGATGACATCTTGCGCACCATGATCACCCGCCGAGTTAGCCCTTTACAAGAGCGGGCCCATAAGATCTGCCATATGAGTGGCCGCTACGACCCCACTCGGCACAGCACCTTTGAACTTGATGACTCCGAGGTGAAGAGGCGCATCCGGGCCATCGCCAAGACCACCATGCCCGACAAGTGGAAATGGGGTGTCAAGCCCTATGACCGAGATCACCTTCCAGCTCAAGTAAGTGTACTTTACCCGACGTAAAATATTCCTCGGTTTCATTTTCACCCCGGCCTTGTATTGATTCTTGTGCTAACTCGGTTTTACCTTGCCACCTCTGCAGAAGTTCACTCGACAGGAAATCGAGGATGGCCCCCTTTCTTCTAAGGAGTGGACTCCCGACCTGCCTGTCCCGGCCGCCGCCGAGGTTGAAGATCCGGACAATGAGGATCACCTCCCCATTCCCAAGGCCACCTCGGGTAAGACTCGTGGTTTCACCTCGCACCGCCCACCAGTTCGATCGTCTATCCAGGATTGGCCCGATGATGACGATGATGATTGCCAAATTCTGGAACCTGTCAACGTTATTCCCATTTCATATGCTCCTCCAACATATAAGAACTTTCATCCAGCGTCTGCAGCTTCCCGGAAGCGCTCAGGACCTGGTACCTCGGATGCCGAGGCTTCCAAGACCTCGGAGACTGCGGCGCCCAAAGCCAAGCGTGCCAAGAAGACCTCGGCGAGGCACAAGAAGCGAGGCCCCGTGGAAGAAGATGCGTAAGTCACCTTGCTCCTTTTTACCTTTCACGCTGTTCCGAGGTTAAGTTTTTTACTCTAACTTAATCTTTTCTTTTTCGTCTAGCCCGGCTCGGCAGATCAAACAGAGCCACAGCTCGATACACTCACCACTGCCTCCAGTGGTTGAAGCTCAGACAACCGAGGTCGAGGTTAACCTCGGCAGCCCCGCCAGAGCCTCTCCTCCAGAACGGTCCATTGACCTCAGCAGCCCGGAGAAGACCATCTCCTCCCCGGTGCGTCTCCTCCGCCGAACTTCCACCGCCGAGCTCTGACTCCGGCCTGGGGCACTCTGCTCCCCGCCGAGATCAGACTCCTCCGCCTCCTCAGAAGGATGCGGAGACAGATCGCGCCAAGACTCCGGCTAAGACCGTGCAGGAGCCTCGGCTCTCCCCCAAGTCTCAAGCTGCGCGCAACCAGCAGCAACAGCAGCAGAAGAAGCAGAAGAAGCAGAAGAAAGATTCAGCTCCAGTTGTTGAGCCCCCCAAACAGCCACAGCAAACTCCAATGCCGCCACCGCCACCGGGCCCCAAGGCTGCGAGCACCCAACTGGTGCCGCATGTTCCCGCTTCTGCGCCGAGGTCCACCTTGACCAAGACCGCGCCCTCGAGCTCTCAGGTCGCCACCTCCCGAGCTCTTTTGCTGCTACCATCCAGCCGAACATCAGCAGCTGGGAGGTCGGGCAACTCCGGACCAAGAGCGGGAACAGCTTAGGCTCGGAGAAGCACTACGATGGACTGGAACTCGGCTGACACTGCCGAGGTCTCCTCTAACCCGAGCTCTGAGCATCCAGTTGGACCTAGCGCCGTGCTCCAGTCCATCTACAACATGCAGACTGCGGTCCTTGATTGCAGCAAGAAGGCCTCGGTAAGTTTCTTTACGCAACTCTCTTTCTTCCTTTGAAACCAAATGACAAACATACACTATTCCCAGTCCCCGAGATTCGGGTTGAGCAATTGACACTCCACCGAGTTAAAATTGCTCGGCTTGAATCTCAAAAACTTGTCATTTCTCCCATGCTGAGTCCCCGAGGCCAATGCCAAGTCCCCGGGACTCAATTGGGCCTCGGGTGCTAAAAAACCTCGGATTTCTCGAACTGATCTCTCTATTTTTTCAGGAGTGCAACAATGCTCGGACAAAGATCTTCAAGAACCTCCTGCTGGATCACAACAGACTGAAGAAGTCTCACCGGACTCTTCTATCCGCAAAGGAGCAGAGCGACAAAGATTACGCCTCCAAGTTGAAGACAGCCGAAGATGAAATAGCTCGGCTGCAACAAGAGCTGAACCGGGCTAATGAAGCCAAAACTGCTGTGGAGGACGCTATGAAGGTCAAGACCAGGCCGCCGAACAGCAGCAAGAGCTTGCCAAGACCCTGGAGAGCCGCGCCACCTCGGCCGAAGCCGAACTTATCGCCCTCCGAGCTATATCGAAAAGCTGGTTGTCCGAGCTCGCTCGGATTAATCACCAAATGGACAGTAAGTTTCTTTTCCCCTTTTCCTTATTTTCTGCCGACCTACACCCCGTGCCACCGTATGCCTTATTTCAGCGACAGCCTTTTTGTCTTCTTCAGAGAACTTTGAGCACTCCAAGGACAAGGCTATCCGCGAAGTTCAAGCAGCTCGGGCAAAGAGGGCTGAGACAGAAACCCTCAGCGAAAGCTGGGATATCCAGGACCACCTTGTTGCCCTTAATGCTCGGATCAGGCCGCTCAGGGCCATTGGAACCAAGCTGGTTGATGCTGCCATCGAGGTCCACCGTGCCCTCTGGCCCAAGGTCAAGACTCCCACTTGCATCGACGAGCTCGCCACGAAGCTGAAAGGAGCCGAGGCTAGACTTCGGGAGTGGAGATGCTCATCAGCTCGGGCTGGAGCGGACAAGGCCCTGGTGTTCGTGCTGTCTGGTATGAAGATGTTGAGATCCACACGGTTACCTCCCTGCGCAGGGGCTCTCCTTGGAACTCCACCCCTGATGGCATTGCGAAACGCCAAGCAGCAGCCGACCTCTTTGCTAGTTATGCAAACACCCGGACCTTTGATGACGGGCGCCTCTATTCTGAGGATGAAGAGAGCTCGGACGAGGAAGAGAGTCCGGTGAAGAAGTTCTGACGGCGAGGAAATTGACTTTGACGAGCCTGAGAGCTCCAAGGGCAAGGCCGGCAAAACAACCGAGGTGGCTGAAGGCTCTGATGATGACTTCAGCTTCGACGAACCTCCGAACTCCAAGGGCAAGTCCGGCAAAGCCGTAGCCACCGAGGTGATCTCCCCCGACGTGACGGACACCCCGGCATCCACTCCAACAACCGAGGTTGCTTCCGCGACCGAGGTGGTTCCTGCGCCCGAGGTTGTTCCTGCGCCCGAGGCTCCTGCCCGAGGTCCTGCCCCATCCGCGACCGAGGTCTCTTTCCGAGGCCTGAACTTGTCTCAACAAAACATTAAATCCCCGGTATGCCGGGTGCAGATGTAACAGACCTTAAGTAGTTTGCCTTGCTACCAGTACTATTATCTTGCTATCCGAACCATGCTTTTCTAAGAATTTATGCCGAACCCTTTTGGAACGAGTCCCCGAGTTCACTTTCGTGTTTACTATACTTGGCATTCTTTGCTCTTGTCTACCATTTTGGCGTTCGACAGTCGAGTCACAAGATTGTTGTTTATAGCATACAGTACTTAGCAAATGTCGAGGTGTGTTTCAAAATCATCCGACATAAACGAAAGGTAAAGACAGGGGTTAGTAAACGACACATGCCGAACTATATTTTTGGACCGAGTCCCCGAGTCCATTTTCATGTTTCCCACGTTTTTTCATCTTTGCTCTTGACTACCATTTGGCGTTCGTCAGTCGAGTCACAAGATTAGTTACACAGCATACATTACTTGAAGTTTGAGACGAGGTTCAAAATAGTTCGGCATATGAACGAAATTGACAAACAGAAATAAAACACAAGCACAAGAGCGAGGCAGTCCCCGAGCTTCAACCTCGGAGTGCCGACATTTCATTAAGGATTAACCGAGGTACATACATTGCGCCCTTCATGAGTAGAAAGGTCGGAGTAGAGCTATATTCCATGGTCGCCTGACCTCTGATCCGGGGTTGTCCAGCCCATCTTCCCTTGGTTCCTGCGCATCTATTAGATAGTACGAATCATTGAGCAGAGCTCGGCTCACAATGAACGGTCCCTCCCATGGAGGTGACAACTTGTGCCGACCTTTCTTGCGCTGCACCAGCCTCAGCACCAAATCTCCCTCGTGAAACACACGAGGGTTGACACTCCGGCTATGATAACGTCGGAGACCTTGTTGGTATATTGCTGACCGAGATGAGGCCAATTCTCTAGCTTCCTCAAGCAGATCTACTGCATCCTCCCGAGCCTCTTTTGCCTCGGCTTCAGTGTACATTGCCACTCTGGGCGCATCATATTCGATGTCAGTGGGTAGCATAGCTTCTGCCCCATAGACCATAAAAAATGGCGTATAGCCAGTTGATCGATTTGGCGTGGTCCTTAGACCCCACAGTACTGCTGGTATCTCATCTATCCAACACCCCGGCGTTTTCAGCAGTGGTTCAATGAGCCGAGCCTTGATGCCGGCCAACACTAGAGCATTTGATCTTTCCACTTGTCCATTAGACTCCGGGTGTGCCACCGAGGCTATGTCCAGCCGGATTCCCTTGTTCATGCAAAACCGAGCAAATTCTCCAACAGCAAAGTTCGTGCCGTTGTCCGAGATAATGCTATGGGGGTACCCATATCGCAGAATGATCTCCTTCAAAAAAGTCACTGCTGAATGACCATCCAACTTCCGGATTGGTTTCACCTCGATCCACTTGGTGAACTTGTCCACCATCACCAGTATGTGCGTCATGTTACCTCGGGCTGGTTTGAACTCTCCCACCATATCCAAACACCATACCGCAAACGGCCAAGTGATAGGAATTGTTTTGAGCGCCGAGGCTGGCATATGCGTTTGCTTGGCAAACCTTTGGCATCCTTCACATCTCCGGACTATGGCCTCTGCATCAGCAAGAGCAGTGGGCCAATAGAACCCATGCCTGAACACCTTGGCCACCAGAGCTCTTGTGCTGCAATGATGACCACACTCTCCTTGGTGGATCTCCAAAAGCATCTCCTTGCCTTCAGCTGGCTCGACACACCGTTGCAACACCTCGGTTACGCTTCTTTTATAGAGCTCCTTGTTGATGATGGTGTACGCCTTTGCCCTCCTTTGGATTCTCCTAGCCTCGGTTGTGTCACTTGGCAAGCTTCCCTCCGTTATGAACTTCATGATTTGCTCCGCCCACTCCGGCACTGGGTGCAAAGGAAAAAATTCTCGTCCACCTCCATTGGTTCGGCCACCATAATCTCCTCCATTATTTCCTCCACCATCCTGCGACCAGTCCCCGAGTCTTGATGAGCCCCCGAGGTTCGGTGCGCAGTCCCCGAGCTCTGCCACGCAGTCCCCGGGTCCGACCAAACGCACCCGACGTCTACCTCCATTGGAACAGGTCCGGGCTCTTGCTCCGCCGGGATGAAAATAGATTCGGATTCAGGAGAAGGTTTGATTGAAGGAGTTCTCAAGTGATTCAGGGCTACCCCTGGTGGTACTGCCTCTTTCGATGAACCGAGCTTTGACAACACGTCGGCAGCATCATTTTCTGTCCGAGGTATATGCCTGTACTCACACCCTTCAAAGAACCCGGATATCTTTTGCACATGGAACCGATATAACGCCATGTTGGCATCCAGAGCATCCCAAGTTCCAGAAGATTGTTGCACCACCAGGTCGGAATCGCCGAAGCACTCTACACGCCGGATACCGATCTCCTTCGCCACATTGAGGCCATGGATTAAGGCCTCATACTCCGCCACATTGTTTGATGCTGAGAAATGAATCTGCAGCACGTATTTCAGCTGATCTCGCTTCGGCGAGGTGAGGACTATTCCAGCCCCCAGCCCGATCTTTGTCTTGGACCCATCAAAATGCATTTTCCAATAATTATAGTCCGGCCTGGGTGGCTCATACTGCATCTCGGCCCAATCACAAAAGAAGTCCGGCAACGCCTGGGATTTAATTGCATCTCTTCTCTCATAATGTGGTGCATATGGAGACACCTCAATCGCCCATTTGGCAACTCGGCCAGTTGCATCTTTGCACCCGATGATCTCCGAGATTGGAGCTTCGCACACCACCGTCATGGGATGCTCCTGGAAATAATGCTTCAACTTCTTGACCGCCAGGTAGACACCATACGTCATCTTCTGGTAGTGAGGGTAATTCTGCTTCGAGGTAGAGATCACCTCGCTCAAGTAATACACCGGTCTCTGCACCGACCTGCCACCTTCTTCGCGCTCCACCACCACTGCCACACTTACAACTCGGTTTGTGGCCGCAATGTAAAGTAACATCGGCTCATTGTGCAATGGTGACGCCAACACCGGGGCAGTGGACAACATCTTTTTCAGCTCATTGAACGCCACGTCGGCCTGCGGGGTCCATGTAAACCCGGTACTTTTCTTCATGAGCTGGTACAAAGGTAAGGCTTTTTCTCCCAGCCGACCTACAAATCGGCTCAACGAGGCTAGGCACCCTGTGAATTTCTGCACATCTTTCAAACACTTCGGTAACTTCATGTTCTCAATAGCTCGGATCTTGGCCGGGTTAACCTCGATACCTCGGCTAGACACCAGGAATCCGAGCAACTTTCCAGCCGGGACACCAAAGGTGCACTTGTCCGGGTTAAGCTTCAACCGATATTTTCTCAAATTCACAAATGTCTCCTCGAGATCCTCGAGGAGAGTACGTTTCTCCTTAGTTTTGATGACGATATCATCGACATACACTTGCACATTTTTGCCCATTTGAGAGTGCAGGCATTTCTGCATACACCTCTGATAAGTTGCCCCGGCATTCTCAGACCAAAACACATGACACGATAGCAATACGCCCCATACGGGGTAATAAAAGCAGTCTTTATTTGATCCTTCGGGTTCAGTGGTATCTGGTGAAAACCAGAGTACGCATCGATAAAAGACAACAGTTCACAACCAGCAGTGGAATCAATCACTTGATCAATCCGAGGTAATGGAAACGGATCTTTCGGGCACGCCTTGTTGAGGTTAGTGAAGTCAATGCACATGCGCCACACCTTGACCACGGCTGGCTCGTCTTTCTTCTTTTCCACCAAGACCGGATTGGATATCCAGTCCGGATGCAGCACCTCCATAATGAACCCGGCTGCAAGCAACTTAGCCAGCTCGTCCAGCACCACTTGTCTTCGGTCGTCTGAGAGACGACGGGTCGGTTGCCTCACCGGTTTCACCTCGGCCTGACAAATAAAGAGTGCTCTGCCAACTCCCTCGGAACACCAGGCAGGTCCTTAGCCGACCATGCAAAGATATCCCGATTCTCACGGAGGAAGTGACAGAGCTCGCTTTCCTATTTCTCGCCCAGCCCGGTCCCAATGATGGCCATATGCTCTGGGTGCTCCGGGTCAATGGGGATCTTCTTGGTCTCCTTGGGCACCTCGAATGCTGCAGTTGAGTCCGGGCTCATCAGTCCGGACATGCCGAGCTGTGTTGACTGCGCCATTGCCACCACTTGATGCAGCTTCTTCTTCTCAGCTGCGATCACCAAAGACTCGGCCAGATTAGACCCCGCCGAGGCACACTGAATGGCTCGCTTGTAGTCACCCGAGATGGATATGATCCCATTAGGCCCTGGCATTTTCATCTTCAGGTATGCAACATGGGTGGAAATCATGAACTTGGCCAGAGCCGGCCTTCCAAGCAATGCATGGTATGCACTCTCCAAGTCCACCACCTCGAACTCGATACTCTCAACTCGGCAGTTATCCTTGGTTCCAAATGCTACATCCACCCATATCTTGCCCATGGGTGCACAGGAAACGCCAGGCACAATCCCATGAAAAGTACAACTGCTTGGCATCAACTGATTTGGCGATATGCCCAATTTCACCATTGTGTCTCGGTACATGATGTTGATGGCACTGCCATTGTCCACCAGAACTCGGGTAAACCTCACATTGTTAGTAGGCCCACACAACGTCGGATCTACCACCAGGGCATACTTTCCAGGGCTCGGCATGATCCGAGGTGTGTCTTTCCTGCTCCAAGTGATCTCCTGCTCAGACCAGTTCATATAGGTCGGCACCACCGGCATTACTGCATTCACCTCCATGGCACGCCTCTGCACACTCTTCTTGTCAGTTGGCTCGGTCACAAAGACCACATAGCTCGCATGAGCCTCTCTATAGTCATTTCCGGGGTATTCATACTGCTGACTTGGTCCGGCACCATTGTTGTTATTACCTCGGACATTCACAACATTCACGGGCCTTGCTGCTGCAGGCCTCGGAGGAGGTGCAGTGGTTATCGGGGTAACATTTGCTCCGGACAGATTTGGGTGGGACCTCGGCTGAAATCTCTGAGGTGGTCCTGCTCTGTTTCCTCCGGCCTTCGCCCCTTCTTCCTGATTCTGCGGTTCCAGCTGCACTGCCGGGTTGAATGGTTGGCTGGCTTGCGCGGGTCGGTCGTATGGTAACAGCAAGGACCATCTATCATTGATTCATAAGTCAAGGGTGGCTCCGGGTTCGGACTAAATGCCGGACCATTGATTTTCGGCCTCTGGACACCTCCAGCTCCGGGCTGATCCGGGTTCACCGCTGCAACTTGGTTCGAGGTGTATGGGTAGTCCGGCTCCCTCCTCTTTTGTCCGAACTCTTGGCGGTCATTACACCTTGGTCCGAGCCGGTTGTTTATTGGCTCCCTCCTTCTGTTACGTGCCACTGCCTCTGCTGCTGGCTGCATCGGATCACCCAGAGCATAAGAATCTGCAATCCGGATTGTTTCTGCTAGGGATTTCGGCATATCTCTTTGGAGCCTCTGCCACAGCATGCTGCCATGTCGACAACCATCTGCAAACCAGGAAATGGCCTGTGCCTCTACAACTCCTTCACAGGAATTCCGAACATTGCTCCACCGAGTTAAGAATTCTCGGTCAGTTTCATGATCATCTTGCTTACATGCTGCCAGGAGCTGAGGTCGGTTTGGCCTCTTGTATGTACTAGCAAAGTTGCTGTTAAACGCCAGCTCCAAGTCTATCCAGGAGTTGATACTATACTCCGGCAAATTATTCAGCCAGATCCGAGCTGGACCTTCCAACATGTGCGGGAGATACCGGACCGCCCATCGGCGATTGCCCCCCGCTATGTGCACCGAGGATACATAATCTGTCAGCCAATCTTGCGGCTTGGTGCTCCCGTTGTATGGCTTGGTGTTCCGACCTAACTGGAACTGAGATACTGGCGGTGGTGGCTCCTTCATGATCCGAGGTCCAAAACACGCCGGACCAGGAGGGCCTTCCTCCTCCAGTTGCTCGGATAAGTAGATTCTATCCAGCTTGTTACGAACATCGCCTGGAGCTAACATCCGACCTCCTATCCGAGGTCCCAACGCCCCATCCACTCTGTGGTATCCAGCTCGCGCCATGGCCGAGTCTCCATCATCATATCGGTCATCGCCTTGACCGACATTCTGAGGTTGCTGAACATACTCCGGCTCTCGCTGATATTGCCCCTGCGGCCGGGTTGTTGCTGATACCTCGGGGGCGGAGGTGGTTTACCTCGGCCAGCCGACGCTGCTTGCCCGCCATTCTGATTTCCCTGACCGGAGTTACCCTTAGCTCGGCTTGCATTACCTGGGCCGGGGTTTCCCTTAGCTCGGCTAGCATTGCCCTGGCCCACCTTCTGCTTTGCTGCTAACACCGGATCATACATCTGCAGCTGCTTGTTCTGACCCGAGGTGACACTCCGGGCTCGATCGGCTCCTCCGACGAGTGGAGACGAGGCTTGCCCCTTGGACACCTGACTAACTGGCCTAGCTGAATAAACCATCTCGAATCACCAGCCCCGGCATATGCTCTGCGGAGAGCCTCATTCTGCTGGTTAGCTACATACACTAATTCATTGACTCGCTTCTGCTGCGCACGCCATGCATCTCCAGTCAACCCGGATAGCTCGGCCCTGCCTGCCTCGGCAGCTCTGAGGTTCTTAGCAGGGGAACTATATACCGGCCTTCCAGTCGACACGCGACTCTCACTCCTAGCCGAGGTGGTAGGTCGAGCCTCCCTGTCCATCTCATCATTGAGCCCCTTGCCTCTCTGCCGCACCTCGGCTCCCCTATGTGTATCAACTGCTACCGGGGTGAAGCCATTCGCTGCATTGTACTCACGCAGATCTCTATTGAACTCATCTCTAGCTGTCATCATTGCTACAGCCTCCTTTTGCAACAGGACACGCTTTGCCTCTAGGTCGGCCACAGTCACTACACATCCACTCCTGGATTTACTGGGTCTGCCAGTGTCTCACTATCTCTACCAGGGTCGCACCTCGGGGGTACCAGGCAACTCTTTCTCTAGCCTGGGCTTTGCAGATCTCACCTTAGCAACCTCGGCCGGCTTGGATTTGCTGGCATCTACTTTGCCAGCGGCATCAACCGGACCGGTCATCATCACCTCCACGCAGCTCTCGGGGCGAGTGATACGCCGACCTAAAGCCGCGAGGAGAGGAGTTTCGTCGTCCACGAGCACCTGCTCCGGGTACTCGCGAACAACCTCGACAGCAACGTATGTGACGAAGCTGCCAAGCATCATGGTGAAGCCATGCTCGGGGAAGGGCTTGCCGGCGAAACACCCCGCGTTGTCGCTGATGAAGGTGAACTCACCGATCTTGGCGATAAGCCCGGAAAGAACACGCTCGCCTGAGCCCGTCCGGATGTAAACTCCCTCCAACGCCTCAATCTGCCCCACGGTGGGCGCCAACTGTCGTGGTGGGATCACGGCAGATGCCATAGGTATGGCTAAGATGGGGCCGAATGGTCGTTGGGGGAATCCGGGGAGGGTTTATGCACTCAAGAAGTGCACACGCAAGAACACGAACGAGAAACCAAGAAACCAAGAACACAAAGCACACCACGATGTACCCTGCTTCGGGGCCCTCTTGTGGAGGTAACACCCCTACTGCAGCACTATCCTACTCAGTGTATAGCTCAAAGTGACAAGTACAAGCTGCTCCTCGAGCTGTATGATGATACAATGGTGAGAACTTGAGGTAAAAGATGGAGCTACGCGGGAGGAAGAAGGCACTCCGAGCTAGATCCGAGGTGTTTCCGGGGTGTTCCGAGGTTCCTTTCTCTCTTTCTCTCTCTGTTGATCGATCTGTCTCGGGTCAAGCAGGAGGGGGGTGAAGCCCTCTATATAGGCCAGCCAGTTACCGTTGTGCCCCTCGCTGAACACTGTAGCCATGCCTCCGCTTTGGTCATCATTGTACTCCTGCCAGGGACAAGACATGGCCTGCCCATCCCCTGCGTCACCACAGTGGAGCTAGGATGTCCCCTCTGACAGAGACAGACATAGCCATGCCGTGCTACTTCGTTGCCTTTTCCCTGGATCTCACGCGCTCAGCGGTCAGAGGCGTGCAGCCCCGCCGAACCCGGGGCACGCCTCTGCCATGCTCCGTGACAGACGCTTCCGTGTCAGGCGTGAAGTGACATGAGCATTGACTCCTGCCCGAGGTACGGCCTCCTGCTGTGGTTAGCCCGGGTCCTACGCTTACGATCTTTTACCAGGTCGGACCTCACTTCCTTCCAATAGCATCTCCTGTACTCACAACACAAAACATAGCACCGAGGTATTAGGTCGGCTGACCATAGCTCGGACAGTGAACCTTGGCCCATGCCAACGGGAAACCTCGGACCCCTCTGGGCCAAGATAGGTCGGTCTTTATACTCTCTAGGTTAAGATGAAGCTCGGTTTCTCCCAGGCCCAAGCAGGTCGGCCCTCTCCGTACCTCGGCATATACTTAAACTTTTCTTATGCCAAGCCTTGACCCTACCCGGGGTAGCCCCCGACAGAGTGTGACACTCTAAGGTGGAACAGAACAAAAGCTAGACAAGGCCCTTATTCTGTAGATTACAGTACTTTGACCTGGTCCGAGAAATGGACAAGGTACTAGAGCTTATTTCTTCTAACATGGCGAAGTGGAAAGTCTTGACGGTTCAAGCGAGTGACTTGCATCGGAACATACCAACGCACGATAAAACTTTACTTTCAACTGACCGACAAAGGTTGGAAAGCAGATCAGAGTACGAAACATGCTCAGGAGAAATCCTCGGATGTTGAAGATGCACCGGTTATTACTCAGTTGTGATAACCATGCCCAAAAAGGAGAGTTGCAACAGAGTCACGGACATAGTTGGGAGACTCGCTAGGAGAATCCTGGTCATGACCCAGAAGGTTCCAAGACAGAATCTCCAGCTATGGCAGAGTTGAACTTACATAGTCCACCGAGGTGTGGTAAATGGTCAACCATTTAGATCCGAGTTAATGTTCAACCATTTACCGAAAACAATGACTTGGGTAAAAGGGCAGCTTCATGTACCGGGATTCACAATTAGCATGAGGATCACATGGGTCACAACCCACATACCAGAATCAAAGTATAATCCGGGACCTTCGGTTCAAGTCCTTGGGTTAGAACCCAACAATACCGAGGATGATCACTTTTTCCTTTGCTGGGTAACTGTAACACCCCTGCCCACCCCCGGGCTGGGCCTGTCACCCCTGGCAGCTCTCTAGGATCTCTAGACTGGCCCCACAGATCAACACTAGTCTTTTCTGCGCACTTTGTCCTCACTCGTGCGAACCCGGGAACCAGTTCCCGGTCGGTCACCCATCCTTGGAGTGCTCCGGGCCAAGCACGCTTAACCTCGGAGTTCCTTCCAGATGAGCTTCCGGAAAAGAAGTTGCAACTTGTTGATAGGAGTATTCTAGCAATCCTGTTAAGCCCTGAGCCAGGATCTCACATCCTTCCCTCCTTAGAAGACCGACGCCCTCGTCGGTCAGCCCCCTGTCCAGGAACTTCCCCTCTTGGTACGTCTGTGCGCCCAGTGTCGGCACATGCTCCACATGTCCGCGCCCCTGACCTGCACACGCATGTGTTGCCGCGAGGGTCAGCTCTGATACCAAATGTAACACCCCTGCCCACCCCCGGGCTGGGCCTGTCACCCCTGGCAGCTCTCTAGGATCTCTAGACTGGCCCCACAGATCAACACTAGTCTTTTCTGCGCACTTTGTCCTCACTCGTGCGCACCCGGGAACCAGTTCCCGGTCGGTCACCATCCTTGGAGTGCTCCGGGCCAAGCACGCTTACCTCGGAGTTCCTTCCAGATGAGCTTCCGGAAAAGAAGTTGCAACTTGTTGATATGAGTATTCTATCAATCTTGTTAAGCCTGAGCCAGGATCTCACATCGCACTTGCTGGGACGGCGGAAATCAACGGCGGCGAGCTCCTGAACTTCCTCGGGCCTGGGACGGCACTCCGGCGATCTCCTGGCGACGCTCTGGTGCACGAAACAGAGGGGAACAAGGTGCGGGTGAGTGCGGTGATCATAAGGATGCAAGTAGTGGCCAGAGGGAAGGGAATGAGAGGCCAGCACGGCGTGGCCGTGGTCGTCGCCTACCTCGGCACGGCGAGGTTGCAGCGCACTGCACGGGCAGCAGCGGCTTCACGGCAGAGGCTCCACCTCCTGGCGGTGCACGGGAGAGAGTGGTGAGTGAGAGAGACAGTTGGGCGGTGTGGAGAGAGTGCGGGGCTCGGGTGGTTATATAGCCGCAACGCCGGCGTACGGTGGTCGCGGTCCAGCGGCGTCCAGAGAGCGAGAGAGACCGGCGCGTGTGTCTGGGGGTCGGGCATGGGCTAGGAGTCACGGCGTAGTGTATCGCGTGTCGGGGAGCTATGAGGAGGGGCAATTTGGCCGGCGCCATCGAACTCCGCCGCGGCAGGCGTCGGGGAACAGCGGCGTAATGGCGATGGGAGAGGCACTCAAGTGCTCTCCTCTGTGAGGCAGAGGGTGCAGAGGCATGGGAGCGAGGGAGAACGCGAGCAAGGGGGCCCTGGGGGGCCTGGGAACGGCGAGGAGCGCGGCATCCAGCGTCGACATGGCGACGGCGACAGTGAGCTAGGGGAGAGAGGTAGGGGATGGCGGTTTTGCAGAAAACCCCCTGCCTCCCCTTTCTCTGTTTTCTTTTACTTCTTTTTAGTCCAGTAACTTTTCTAGGATTTATTTGGGGCACTTAAACATTTTAGAAAAATTGCAATAATTGTGGGGCCTCCCCATAACATGTAGAAGCTCCACAAATTTGGCTTTGCAAAATAAAATGTTTTGAATCATTTTCATTCATAGGGTTTTAATTATGGCATTTTGTTTTATTTCAATTGTTTTTACTTTTGAATTTTAAAATAAGTGTAAAATATTTATTTGGGAGAGATAAGTGATAAGAATACAAATGAGAGGTTTCATATACCATTCCTCTGAATTTTGTTTGAAACACTTTTGAGTTTCTTATTTGTCACTTTTATTTTTCTTATTTCACTTTTGCTTTTGTATTTCATTTTATCAATGCAAGCTAACAAGCAACACAAGCAACAAGAAATAAATAACACAAGCAACAACTTGCAAACAACACATAATAATCAACAAAAGTTTTTGTTGGCTCTCATTTTTGGAGTAATAATACTGATAATATTTTTGGGATGTTACATGCAACTCGCGCCAGACGCTCGCCCGAACCTCCGCCGTCGATCCGCGTCATCACCACGACCTCCCGAGCCCCTAGGTGAGCCAATCATCCACCTCGCCGTCGCCGGAGCTTCGGCGCCGCTCGTTTTAGGTCGCCGACGTTCGTCGTCGACGTGGGCGAACGTGGGCCGTTGGATCTAAATCCAACGGCAACGTACCCCTTCGTTTAGATGTTAGGCTGACATGCTGGCCCCACCCATCAGCGTTTTATTAATTTCCACGCGCGCACTGTGTCGCTGACGCGTAGGCCCCACCTGTCATAGTTTTGACATTATCCACAATAGTAAACTTTTCGAATATAAACTTCTCTGGAAATTCAGTACTGGACCTAACTTCAAAATTCAATAACTTGAGATCTAAACATCCAAATAAATCAAATCCAATTGTTCTGGAAAGCTTATGAATTTTTTTAACTAAGCTAATTGGATTCAATTCATTTAGATTAATAAATTAACAGTGATATTTAAAATGCCACGGAAGGTTTAAAAACTAAACTTGATTGTTTCTGATACTCTGTTAGTTTAAATGATTCCAAACCGATTTTGCTAGCTTAGTACTACTATGTATTAGCTTCCCTAATTTTGGTAGAATTATTTGTGCAGTGGTAATTGTTTAGTATAAAGTTGAAGTTTGATTACCCTTCTACACTAAAACAATTAAATATGTTTAATGGTGAACCCAAATGATTTAGGACCAATTTTATAGATCACATTTAATCATGTTTAGTTACACCTCAAAGGATTTAATTTTTTGAATAACATTATCTTGAGTTGTAGCAAAAAATTCATTATTAAGTTACTGGATTCAAACATTTGTGTAGGGCGTTTGGTAACTCTAATTAGTCCAAACTCAATTGTGTTGTCTTATACACATCCGTAGCTTTCTATAGAAATTTAGTTTGTATTTTTGTGACTAACAGAAATCAAGTTATGCAATTAAACATGTTTAACAAGTTTCTGCCATAATTTAGACATAAATTAATAATGTTTAATTCAACTAAATTGAACCCAAATTGTATTGTTTGATGTGTGCAGTGGCTATTTGTGATGTTTATGATTGTTATGTTGTGATGTTGCTTGATTAGTTTAGTGATTGTTTGTATTTGTTTGTTATTAATTAGACAAGAACGCTGTCGGATTTATCGAGGAAGGAGAGTTTGTTGAATCTGAAGATCAAGACCAAGGTCACTTTGCCGAGCAAGGCAAGATACTCTCTGAGCTTGCACCACAAATATATGCATCAATTTTTGATATCATGATTTACTTTTAGGGCAAAGATTTATAAAACCTTTTCAAAAACATGTATGGAAATTATTTTGCCACCACTATGTAGTACTTGATATAAAACTATAGGATGGGAAAAATAAAATGGTTTATTCAAAACTCCTTTGAAAATACTTGTATGGATATGGAATACCGAGATGTCGGTGTTGAAGTGGAGAAATGGAGTATGGAGGTGTTTATGAAAAATGCACAGTGTGTCCTTGTACTTACGTCAACCAGCCGATACCCTGTGCGACCACATTTACCCACATATGGGAAAGGGCGTAGTCATATAATTTGCTCATATTAGTATGGGATGCCTCAACAACGAGGAAGACCTCGTTCCATGAGGGATGGTTTGGTGACCTACCCTGACCTGGGTCCTAACACGTTGGTGGGAGGATTGAAGGGTTCGCTCGCCGGGCAGAACTACGAGTCCTCACACTTGGGGTTCCTGTTGGGGAATGAGCCTGAGTGTTGACGGAAGTTTCGTAGCGGCAGGGTCCTATACTAGCATAAGCAAAGGACAGGATATGGTCAGCGGCTTACTTCGCATACACCTTGTTGGCGAGACGTGGCATACACGATGAGTTGCCGGATGGATGTGGGAAAAGCGTGCTAACTCTGCAGAGTGTAAAACTATTCGAATAGCCGAGTCCTCGGATATGGACAGTTGGGAGGCCCTACTTTGACCATGTGCAAGTTTTTTGGAAAAGTTTTTAAGTTTAAAAGAAATTGAAATGGAGATGATGTTACACAGCTATACCAAATGGAGTGGTATGAGTTGTTGAAATAAATGGACCATGGTGAGCTATGGTCAGGAAAAGGAGGAGTTTTGGAGAAACAAATGAGGTGGTGACTTCTTTTAAAGATAGTTATAAAACTCTTCTTATCTTTTTCAATAAAGATATAGAGATGTTTTAAATAAATAAAAGTTGGAAATTAAACTAAAACTAGTGCTTACTCATGTTGAGGTAGTTTGCGAGTACATTCAAATGTACTCATATTGGTTTCGTTCCTGGCTATTGTCCTAGCCAGACTACGAGGAGGAGCACTACGCCGAGCAGGAATATGGCGACTTCTACGCGAACTGAGGATCTCCATAAGTCAGCTGCCTGTCGGGTCGTCTTCGTTAGAATTTGATGTCTACTACGCCGTAGCTTCCGCTGATATTTTGGTTTGGCCTATGAAGGCACCTATGTAAGACTTGGTCTAAATGACCATTTCTGTAAGACTTTTAATTCGGTATTGTAATGGATGTAAACTTTGGTATCCAATTCGGATTATGTGCAACGCAGACTGATCACGGGATCGTTGCGTTAAGCATAATCGGGTATCTTCGGACAGCTAGTCCGGGGACCACAGTAACAGTGTTCAAACACCTGAGTTGATTTTGGATGGTAACGCAGCGGGAGCAACCGGACACATAACTCTAAAGGCAGAACCAACCCGCGTTACTAATAACTCTGAAGTAACAGATGAGAAGTAAAACCTTTAACTCAAATCGGGGTAAGATTGCTCCGAGATTAGAGGGTAACCAGATAAGGAGTAAAAAGAATCCTAAGATGGTTTTCACAACTCATTTTTATGTTAAAAATATTTTCACAAACACTAGACTCAACGTCGACCAGTAGAAGGGTTTCCTACAGGCAGTCCTGGCTCTGATACCAACTTGTGGCGCCCCGACGCGACTGCTATACAGTGATGCTGTGTGTCACCGGTTAAGCGATACAACGGAGGTTACGGGTTTACCAATCCCCGGCCAAAACCTTTGGCAGGCGTTGCTCGGAATGGATCATCGGCAACGCAACACCCCGATTGATGCCTTAACACGGCACAACCCTCAATGTATAATAGAAAGATCAAGACTTGTGGAACAACTGGCACATCACAGACTCTACGACACAAATCATTACAGTTTAACTCTTATAATAGAGAAAGATAGCAAATGATAACCAGAGGTCACAGACCCAACATTACAACATGCAGAAGTGAATTAAGTTGTTCTAGACAACAAGAACCAAAATATGGCCTAAGAGGCCTACAAATAAACATTCAAGCGCTAGCTGTCCCGGGATGTCCAAGCTGTCACCTGGGAACCCCAGACTACTCGTCGACGTCCACAAAGAACCCACCTTCGAGGTCGGTGAAGTCCTCCTCTGAAACAAAACAAACGACATTGAGTTTGACGAACTCGCAAGATTATATATAGAGCTTTAGCTCGATGAGGCTTTCAAAGTTGTATGGCTGTTTTGCTTAAAGCTGATTTTATTTATGAAAACATAACTCAATGGCATCGCCTATTCAGAGTATTTTTTAAAAGGGGTAAGAAGTAACTCTTTCCATCAGATCACCTTTCTCGACATCAACCATTATCAACCACTGTACCTGTTCTTCAAAGGCACCCCCTCGAATCACCCTCGAGGAAGCTAACCTTGCATTCTTGAGTAGTACCTTTAGTACTCAGTTTTTAATCATTCCGTTCAAGTTATTCTATGGTATTATCGTCCTTTCCCAAGTCGTCCGTAACCGTGGACACGGCTTTTCGAAAAGATTTACCCTGCAGGGGTGCACTGTGTTTACCTTTGGTACCGCCCGGCTCATTGCCTACACGTAGCTCTCTTCTGGGGAAAGCCGGCTGAGTGGGAACGGTTACAACCTTTACCTTGCTTGAGACTAACCAAGGATCATCAGTGGCGGTAGGACAAGAGGTGCCTCCAACACCCTGTCCCGCGGCCACTTATTTTCCTAGACACCACCATCCGCATCTCAGTCTTGGCCACCATCTTCACACACGCGCAAATGGAAGCCCGAACTAGAGGACCCTCGGCTAGCCCTCCGCAAGTTAGTTGGTCGACGAGGGCTCCATATACCCCACCGAATGGAAGCGCGCTCATTCTTGGTTCAAGAGGTAAAGAACTCGCACCTAGGCGGCGAGAACGAGACAAAACACCACCATACCAAAGTGGCCTCTCTTCCCCCACCTTTAAGCATTTTATTACATGTCTCCGCAATCTCTCCACCATCGACCATTCATCTCATCACATGTTTCCAACATCAACCATCCATCGTGGAACTAGGCATTTAACTAAGCATGGCTAAGCAACAACATAGCACCGTTAAGTTTCTCAGGCCAACAATACAAACCTATGGATAATAGGAGGGAACAGGTATTGGCATCGGAATCTTAATGCAACTATAGGATACTCTAATCCAGTAAAATTGGCATTTGGAACCGCATGCAATATTATAGTGGAGAAAATAATTGCGGAAAATAGGATAAGACATGCTCAGAGGGGGGATTACGCTTGCCTTGTTGAGCGGAGTAGTCAAATGCTCGTCGGAGTAATGATGCTCAACTCCGAACTCGTGATCTACGGAGAGCAAACAACACCGGAAAGCAAGAACAACAATCAACACATGGCAAGTGTGCAATACATACAAAAATGATGATATGTCATATTAATGCTTTTATGTTACCCTTAGGGTCCACTTAACAATTTAAAATGGGTACCACACTTGTTTTTAGCAAATTTGGGATCAAACCTTCACAATTTAAACAAGGAGGCATTTTTAACCCTCCATATACAGTACCAAACTAAGCTTCAAAGAAGCATGGCACTGGTACCATTGTATAGGCCTTAATTTTCTAAGAACTTTGGTACCTTGTTTGCATTTTTCCGATAATAATTGAATTTGATATGAATTTTCAAAGCTTCTATAGCTTTAGCAAGTTTTCGAAATTGTTCAAGAATTATTTAGTTCCAACATGCATGAATATGATGTAAAATGTTAGGGTTTGTCTTAATGAACATTATGATACCTCAAATGCAAATTTTGGATAAACAATACAAAAGTTATTGATTTTTAGAAGTTTACATTAATTTCCTACCTTGTATTATTTTTCCAGGCGCACTGATAGATTTTGGATTATCCTAATTTATCCCACTCGGAATATCCTGTCGACTGAAGAAATCCATTTCTCACGTACTGACATTACTCGGAAATTCCGATTTTACCTAAATCGGAATATCCGATCGTGGCACGGGTCGGCGACGGCCGCGACGGTTCTCCACGGCTAAGGTGACCCGACGAGTAAGAACGAGAGGGAGAGGAAGAGAGATGCGGCGGACTCGGAGGCTCACCCTCTACGCGTGCTTGAGCTCGTCTGGGAGGGAGGAGGTCGAGGACGGCGTCAATCGGCCCGACGTGCGGCGACCGTGGTCGGAGGAGATGATGACGGCGGCGGCGATTCCGTGCACTCCGGTTCAATCGCCTGGAAGAGGACGTAGAGGAGAGCGAGGCGGTCATGACGGTGGGCTCGGATTCATCGGAACAACCTCTGTCGACGGCGATTCGGCGGCGAGCTCGACGGAGACGGCGGACAGGGCTCGTGCGTGGGGAAGAAATGGAGAGAGGAGGGGGCAAGTGAGCGAGTGCGGGGTGGGGAGGGCAGAGCGACCTCGTGGGCTCTCCTTAGCCTCTCGCGCGGCAGGAAGGCGTTTGGGGGCACGGCGAGCTCGGCCACTGGCGCCACGCCATGGCCCTACGAGCTACAGGAAGGAGATGGAACATTTGCGGAAAACCCCCTGATAAAACTTCCCCATCACAGATAGGCCCCTGTTCTGTTTTCTTTTTAAAACCCAGTAGTTTCAACGATTTAATTTAGGCACTTAAACATCTTATTAAAATCTGGAAAAATTAGGGTTTCCTCCCCATAACATGTAGGAGCTCCACAAAATTTGGTGTTTCAAAATAAAAGTTTTGAACCCTTTTTGTTCATGAGGTTGGTTTAGGGTACTCCGGTTCATTGCAATTTTAATTCCTTAGAAATTTGTAAGCAAGTTCACAATATTATTTTTGGAACTCTTGGAACCTCCTTGACAAATATAAGATGTCAAAGTATTTTGTTTTGCAACTTTGATTGCCTTCATTGTTTTGAAATTTGTTAGAGCAAGTTTGGCATTTTTTTTTTGAATGTTGCCAAACCAATTGTTTTATTTGTTTAGCAATTTAATATGGATGCCATGATGCAATGGAACACAAAAAGTGGAATTTTTATTCGGGTTTTTAGGTTCTCAATCTTGGGGCTGTTACACAACGGGGTGTCCAGTCCCAATTAATTACAACTTTAACCATTAATTCTCTTCACATCTTTTTGCCCTGAGAAATCAGTCAAGCAATGTTCATAAGTGTGTAAACAAAAGAGAACGAGGGATGATCTACCCGCTGGTAGAAATAACGTCCTTCATGGGAGCCGCTCTTGCAAGGTCTGGTTAACTTGTGACTTAAAGTATTGTCTATTTACTGATTCGTTGACCACTAACACACACCTCTAAAAATATATTTTTATACTCTCTATATGCTTTCAAAAACTTAAAAAGCTCTTGCACATGATTTAATCCCTGCTTCCCTCTGCGAAGGGCCTTTCTTTTACTTTATTGTTGAGTCTGTTTTCCTACTTCTTTCTATCTCCATAAGCAAACACTAGTGTCAACTTTGGTACAACAGTTGTTATATAATGATATGTTTGACCTATTGCATTACTTTGCCTTGACAATATCCATGAGATAAATATGTTAAAGTTGAAGCCAGTGCTGAAACTAAATCTTCCTTTGTGTTAGTCAAACACTTTCATTTAGAATCTATTTCTTTATGAGCTAACTTTTATGCAAACTCTTATAGCTCCATTGTCTCCAAAGTATTATTCATGAAAGTTTGCACTTGTATGATTCATTTTGTTTACTCCTTATTTACTTGTTAGCAAACTATAGACCATTGACTTTGATCACTTCATTCAGTTCATGTGCTTTGCATTACAATTTGATCAAGATTATGTTGGTAGCATGTCACTTAAAAAATTATGTTGTTTTTATCGTTTACCTACTCGAGGACGAGCAGGAATTAAGCTTGGTGATGCTTGATACGTCTCAAACGTATCTATAATTTTTGATGTTCCATGCTGTTATTATACCAATTACTACATGTTTTATTTACACTTCATAGCATTTTTATGCATTTTCTGGGACTAACCTATTAACAAGATGCCGAAGTGCCAGTTTCTGTTTTCTGCTGTTTTTCTCTTTCAGAAAAGCTAGTCGCAAAATATTCTCGAAATTGGACGAAAATCAACGTGTGCAAATATCTCATCGGAAGACTCCAGAAGCCAGAAGGGGAGACGGGGTGGGGCCACGAGGCAGCCACGCCACCCTAGGGCGCGGCAGGGGGTGGGCCCACGCCCAGCCCTGGCGTGGCCGCTCGGTTGCCTCCCGACGCCGCCCTTTCGCCTATATATTCCCGATGTCCCGAAAACCCAAAAAACACCGATCATATTCCATGAAAAGTTCCGTCGCCGCCACCATCGTCAACCCTAGATCGGGAGGGTTCTGAAGCTCTTCCCGGCACCCTGCCGGAGCGGAGATCCTCACCGGAGGCTTTTACACTGCCATGCTTGCCTCCGGAGTGATGCGTGAGTAGTTCATCTTTGGACTACGGGTCCATAGTAGTAGCTAGATGGTTGTCTCTCCACCTTGTACCTCCATGTTTAGATCTTGTGAGCTGCCTAACATGATCAAGATCATCTTATTGTAATGCTGCATGTTGTGTTTGCTGGGATCGATGAATATTGATACTATGAGCAAGTTGTTTATCAATCTATCTATTTATGTTGTTTATGATCTTGCATGCTCTCCGTTGCTAGTAGATGCTTTGGTCAAGTAGATGCTTGTAACTCCAAGAGGGAGTATTTATGCTAGATAGTGGGTTCATGCCTCCAGTAATCTGGCTCGAGATGACAGAAATGACTAAGGTTGTGGATGTGCTGTTGCCACTAGGGATAAAACAATGATGCATTGTCTACGTGTCATTTGCATTGTTTACATTACACACTTTACTTCATGCAATAATCTGTTGTTTACAACTCAATACCGGAAGGGGTGCGGATGCTAACCGGAAGGTGGATTATTTAGTCATAGATGCGTTGGATAGCAAGTCTATGTACTTTGTTGTAATGCCCAATTAAATCTCATAATAATCATCTTGTCATATATTGCATTGTCATGCGCTCATTATTTGTCAATTGCCCAGCTGTAATTTGTTTACCCAACATGTTAGTTATCTTTTATGGAGAGACACCACTAGTGAACTGTGGACCCCGGTCCATTTCCTCATACTGATAAAACCACCAACTGCAATCATTTGTTCTCTGTTACTTTCTGCACTCATTACTGTTTTCCACACAATACATTTAATTCTTTGTTTTTAGCAAGCCGAAGAGATTGACAACCTCTCTGTTTCGTTGGGGCAAAATAGTTTGCTTGTGTTGTGTGCAGGTTCCACGTCAGTTGCGCCGCTGGCAACCTTCTGAAGAACCTCCGTGTCCTCCTGGTTCGATAAACCTTGGTCATATTTTATGGGAAAACTGCTGCTGCACTACATCATACCTTCCTCTTGGGGTCTCCCAACGAACGTGTGTTGTCACGGTCAACAAGCAGATCTTCTGGTGCTGTTGCTGGGAAGTAATAAATCACTCTACCGTTAACACGTCATCAAGCGGTACTCAATTTCTTTCTATTCCTTATTTTCTTAAATTTTGACGATGAATGTGAATGCCCAAATATCTGGGGGGGGGGGGGGGGGGGGGGGGAGGGATTGGCCTCACAGCTGAACAGGTGCTTATACTTCTCTTCCTCCTCCTTGGGAATTCCAAAACAAAATATTTCACTTTTGAAAATTGATCATAAGATCGGATAGGTGTTCAAATATTAATAAGGTTAACTTCATGTTTCTACCATTTTCAATGTCATGCTCCATAAAAAAGGTAATATCATCAATATATTGAAGGATAGAAACTCCCCCAGTCACCAAATGCGGAATAGGGAAACTTGGTCATCTTCCTCAACTCGACGGTGGTAGGCATGTCACCAACTAAATTTAACATACTGTGGACATGAGATCTCCTTGTCTTACTCACTTCCTGGTTTGAAAATTATATAGAGAAGGAATCACTAAACTTAATTCTCACACTTCATCCATGAACAAACTTCGCAGCCAGTCACACCACACCGATGAGAATCCTCTGATGCGTAAAGTTTGAAAGATAAAATACCACTTAACCTTATCATATGCTTTTCCACATCGATCTTCAATTACCTCATTCATTTTGTTTTGTTGGAGCTCACGAATAGTTTCACACAAGATCTTTAGGTAGTCACGCGTAATACTGCTTTGCAACAATCCAAAAATAATCTTGGGGCTATAGGATCTTCGTCACATCTAGTTCCCGGTTCAACTCTACTGTCCACTGAACACGTAGCGATGAAAAAAAGAAAATAGGCCAAACCAAGCCCAAAACCTGAATATGTGTACAGCCATGAAGAGGCCACGTAGGCTCTGCTGAGGTTCAGTTCTATAATACTCAAGTTGACGCGATTGAACCGTCGGTTTTCATTAAGAACTCGTTGTGGTACTGTCTCCTGCCGGAGAAATAAATCAACGATTAGTTGGGCATATAAATATCACATCACTAGCTAACTCTAAGGGCATGTATAATGGTAGAGAAGACGGGCCTTTCCTTAGTCATCCACATCATTTAGAGAAGGCAAAATTTTAAATTGTATAATGCATTATCTCTTAGTGTCATCCCTAGCATTTAATGAGAATTAATTATATTTTAGTAGGAAATTATATTTCTAAAGGAAGACAAACGGTACAATGGTGAAATTAGCCTTCTATTATTTCGTAAGAGATCATATCTTAGCTAAGTGAAGGCAGTCTCCCCGTTCTTCATTCTCTCTCCGCCAACTAGACAAATATTCTACGTGTCAATACTAAGAGAAGACTGACATCACCGCATTGTACATGCCCTAAGCCTCTAACAGTATGTCTCTACACATTGGAGACGATCTCTCGTCGGCAGCAGCCATTCGAATCAGTGGTCCCAAATCCCAATGGGAAAAATGCAATGCATGCACGAGTGAAGATCTCTGGCTCCCGAGCACTACTGTCCACTCTGTTTTAAAAAAATCAAAGAAAATTAAAAAGCTTCAAAAAAATTAAAACAATCATGCATGTTCTTAACGATGTAATCCACATGCGTGAAAAATATTTGAACTGCACAAAAATGTGAAATGTTCAGATCTGAGTGTAGTTGTTTCAAATTTCCTAATTTTATTCTTTTTGTGTAGCTCATAATATAAAGAATTTCGCATTATAATTTTGCACGCTTGCAGTATAGATCAGGAAGAACAAGCCAGATTTTTTCAGCTTTTTTAATTTTTTCAAACAAAGGGAGCGCTGGTGCTCACAAGCTAAAGGACGTGTTTGGTAGCCTGCAGATAGCCAGGCCATACTCACCAGCTGTAAACTCCTGGCGTTTGGATGCCTGGGCTAGGCCAGCGCGCTCGTTAAAGCAGCGTCGGGCCAGGCCTAGCGGGCACGCTCAGATCGAGCGTTCCCTGGAGCCAGGTATGGTGGAGCGCAAGGGCGGCATGCGGGCAAGCGCGCGGGAGACGCTGCGTCTCTTCGGGAACACACACCATTTATTCCTCTCACCGCTCACTCCCCCCTCTTCATGTCCCCTCATCGCTCGCTCCTCTTCTCTCTCTCGTAGATGGTTCCTTTCTGACGGCTCATCTAGAGCACCGCCGCGAGCATCTTCGAGATGAGAGGAAGGGCGGGCATCTCTCCATCCTACCATACGCACGCTATGTGGAAGGGGTAATATTTGTGCACTATTGCTGGTACTAAGTGATCATCTTTTGAGTGTTGTCTAATTTGCAATGTTCATGCTAATTTTGTGCTGAATTTCGCTTGATTTCTTATGGTCAATGATGAAATTGTGGCTACCAAACGCACCCTATGTGGAAGGGGTAATCCTATTGTACCTTATGTCACGTACAACATACTGCTTATGTTGTGTTCTTGGTTCAGTAGTTTCATCTCTTTGAAGTTGTATCATGTGTGTGAAATTCGAGTCTGATGCCCAAGTTATCATGTCATCTCTTGAGTTTTGTGTGATGTGCATACTTTTTATCATTGCCGATAATGAATATATCACGCAGCATAAGTGCAAGGAGTGATCCTATTGTACCTTGTGCAATGCGCAAGCACATTTCTTATGCGTAGCTCTTGGTACTGCATAACCATTTCTTTGCATACTTTCTGTGCTTGTTATTGTGAGGCACACTATAATCTGATTTCGTCAATAATGTGTCATGGAGATGACACCAGCAGACTGTCAACATAAGTAAGAATCAGGCATAGGGAGATGTGTCTGCTCTTTGCTTTTTTTGGCTAGTCTGATGGTGCATTGATAGCTCTGCTTGTTGTGTGTATGTGTACTAAGACCAACGAACACGCTCGCTAGTTTTTCTATACGTGTG
This sequence comes from Poa pratensis, assembly GCA_947311845.1. Lineage (NCBI taxonomy): Eukaryota > Viridiplantae > Streptophyta > Magnoliopsida > Poales > Poaceae > Poa > Poa pratensis. The sequence goes on along the minus strand of CAMZMU010000041.1, from coordinate 137,855,420 downwards.
CATGATCAGTTTTTAAGCCGATGATTAAAATGTGGTGACACTTCTATGTAAGGAGTGATTTATTACTACCTTGTGCAATGTACAAACCCATTTCTTGTGCGTAGCTCTTGGTAGTGTGGAATCACTTTTTGGATAAACATGTGTGTGCTTGTTACTATGAGGCAGTTCCAATTCTTCGTACATTGATGTCATCTTCAAAGGATCACGCTCTGTTAAGCATGTGTTCATGCTCGTAGGATGAAGGAACGGATGTTGTAGGAAGTTCCAACAAGAAGAAGGCGAACGTTGGCTGGATCAAGGAACATGTGTCCCCTAACCACTTCTTCAAGGTGGTGATCGCCCCTCACCTAGGGGTCCTTCATGTTCCTGGCGCCTTCAGGCCATACTTAGGGGAGGTGCCTGCGGAGATCACCCTCCACGAACATAGGTTGCACGTGGACAATCATTCTGGGTTATCTCAGTGGTAAAGCATGCCTTGATCGGGGTTTACCATTGCTCATCAGCTGAATATTCGTTACCTTCTCATGTTCAAGAAGATCAATGCAAAGGAGTTCATGGTGACCATCTTCAACAAAATTGGCTGTGAGGTGGTGAAGCAATGCAGTAAGCACCCAGAAAACATGAGGAAGAAGGACGTCAAGTAGAATAGTGGATTACGAGACTGTTTCTATGGCTAAGTTAATTTTACTTGTTTAAGGACTGCTGCTATGCTATGGTACTTGTTTAAGCACTGGATTATGAGACTATGTTAGCACTATGTTTAATAACAGCTTCTATGATCGTCGTGATGTGAAATAGTTCATGCTTGTGGTTCGATGCTACGGCAGGTAACCTCGCCGAAGAGAGAAGAGGTTGTCGTAGCGTTTGTTCTGTACCTAACCAAACACACGTGTACTCGCATTAGAACATGCAAAGCATGTGACCAAACAGCTGAGTCCATGTCTTTGGCTGGTGCACAAAAAAAGCCATGCGACCTACCAAACTGCGTGCACAAGCCGAGAGGCTGGTTTTTTCAGACCTGACCCTGGCTGTCCAAGTCTCACAGGGCGCAAAGATAGTTGCAGGCTACCAAACGCGCCCAAAGTGACATTCGCGCGTGCACTTCTAACACTAACTTTCCCCATCATGCACTTCTAACACTAACTCATGGTTTCTAGCATGAGAGGCAGGTTATTGTCGAACAGTGTGGTTGAACACCAACTTTCCCCATCATGAACTTCTCTCTAATTCCCATCAAAATCTACACACAGCCGACTTCCTTTGATTCCGTTGTGCGTGTGTCATCATCTTAGGAGGAGCAAAAAAGTTTGAAAGGGGGATGATGCCTCGGTGAAAGGGCATGGCGCCCACATATATGGTTTTGGTAATTAATGACAATCCCTATGGACTAATGGTTGCATTGAGTTATACTTGCAGTGTTTGTCCATAGAGCATGCTTGAACTCCATATGTTGGATTCAAGGTTGATGCCATAAATATATTGATATAATGAAGTATTTGGCATCAAGATCATCGAGGTGTATGGATATATACTTGACATAATCAAGAAGAAGAGTATGTGACGACCAAGTTATTATTCGAGGAGTTATCCGATGATTGGTCATATGCGAGTTGAGCATATTGCAAGTATGTCTTGAAGAAAAGGATTATGTGATCATTCATTGTTATCTTCGAGACATCATCTATTGAAAAGAGAACAAAAGATACAAGGTTGATCACGATATTGATCAACACACAAAGCTACAAGATGTACCAAGTGGGATCATGTATCTCTTGGTATGGTAAGCAATTGTCCATATAGCTTTGTGAACTAACCCATGATATGTGTGTAGCATTTCTATGTGTGGTTAGGTATCTTTCTATGGGTTTGCATCAAATGAAGATTTCATATAGCCCATGAACAATGACGTCAAGTGGTGATCGTCATCAATGTTGAGAAGCGCAAGTTCAAGAGGAGCATCTCGAATAAATCCTAGGCTTGAAGCTTGCCATCCATCTAGAGATAATGTTCATGTGAAGATGAGCCTAAGAGAGGCTCTCCCATAGTGGAGTATGGGGGAGCAATGTTTGAGTCTTCACCAAGCGAAGCGCAATCAAGAAAGGTGGTCCACTTGAAGAGATCAAGATCGACGTCATCTAGCTCAAGTGGAATGCGCAAAGCAAAGGTATGATATTGATAGGGTTTCTGTATGATATTGATAGGATATTGATAGGGTTTCTTTAGTGGAATGCCCAATAGCATTAGTTGCTTTGGTGGGATTTGAGAGTGAAGGATTTTGAGCACTTCTTGTGTTCTTGCATCAGTTTGAGTTCTCCACGGTGATACGTGAAAATCGAAGTTGAGAAGCTTGTTACTCTTGGGTACTTGGGGTGCCCTAGAACTTGTCCTCTTGGGTACTTGGAGTGCCCTAGATGGTCCTTGTTGATCTCAGAGTTTTGGTGGCTCGCGGGATAGTTGGGAGCCTCCAATTAAGTTGTGGAGTCGCGCCCCAACCTTGTGTTTCTTGTGGCTTTCGGAGCCGTGGGAATTCGGTGAGAGCCTCCAATTAAGTTGTGGAGTGTGCCTCATCCTTGTATGGGTTCGGTGACCACCCTCGAGTGTCCCATAGTGGTTCGTGGCACTCTACATTGGTAGAGGCACGAAGGAGATTACGGTGTGCCATTTGACGGCTATTCGGGGATCACTTTGTGACTCCGCACCACTCCAACGGAGACGTAGCTTCCATTGGGAAGTGAACTTCGGGATAAATCATCGTCTCCAAGTGCCTCGGTATTTCTATACCCGAGCTTCTTACTTATGCAATTTACTTTGTGATAGCCATCGAGCTTGAAGTAATATATCTTGCTATCACTAGTTGTATATCTTGTTTAGCATAAGTTGTTGGTGCACATAGGTAAACCTAGCTTGTTTAGGTTTTGTGCTTGATAAATTAAATGCTAGTTTTATTCCGCATTTATTCAAGCCTAAACCGTAAAGAATTTTAAATCGCCTATTCACCCCCCCCCTCTAGGCGACATTCGTGTCCTTTCACTCGGCCTCTGCATCGAAGCGATCACACGTCCATTTTATTACAAATTTTAGAAGTTACAAACAAAAGAAATCGGATGTCTCATGCCTCACAACAATACCTCCACAAGTTGAGCACTAACACTATGATAAAACACATAACTAAAGAGAAAAGAACTTCTAAGCAAAACCTTCAAGAAGGAATCACCACTTGTGTGCCGATGATGACGAGTCCAACCGAAGGTCAAACTCGGGATTTTCAACGCCAAAATGGAGCTTCGAGCCATCACCTTCAGCGAGGACACGACGCAAGCACGTGTCGATATTGACAGAAATGTTTCCACCAAAGTGTGCAAACTCGATGTTGACACTTCTACCATCATCACTTGTTCGGCCAATGACTCGTCGCTAATTAGATGTTGCTGGAAGTGAATATGGAAGTCGATGATGTCTCATACCGCTAGGCCTCCAGCTGTCATTGTATCGGCATCGTAGATAGGAGACGGGGGTCCTCTAGCCGAGGGTTAACTGAGGGGTGAAGGGGAGCGTCGTCGAGGTCGGGATCGAACAAGGAAGTTTACCCAGCTTCAGATCTCGCAGCGGTGGCGAGACCCTATGTGCTACTATAACTCACTATAATGGCAATAGCCGTGATCGGGTTACAATGAGTATGAGAGTATGTTGAACGTGCCATAAAGGCGTCCCGGGGTCCGGCTTATATAGGCGGCCGGACCTAGGGTTACAAGGGACAAATGTGTCTGGCAAGACTACAGAGTCCTAATCCTATCTGGCAAGTCACCGCCTTCCGTCTTGATCTTGGTGGCGTCATGGGCTTCAGTCTTGGGCCTCTGTCTTGCCATCCTCCGTCCGCCTTGTATGCTGGCTATCTGGGCCGCCCGGCAGGTCAAAGCCTTCACACCACTTTGGGCCACTCTGGACTAGCCGGATTGATCCATGTCAGTGATACCCCTAGTAGGTATATCCCCAACATTGATCCACGTGTCGATATTGACAGAAATGTTTCCACCGTAGTGTGCAAACTCGATGTTGACGCTTCTACCATCATCACTTGTTCGGCCAACGACTCGTCGCTAATTAGATGTCGCTGGAAGTGAATATGGAAGTCGATGATGTCTCATACCGCTAGGCCTCCAGCCATTGTCACACTACCTTCGATCAACTGTATCATTACACTATTCTAGTATCAATTTGAAAAGCATGATCAACCGAGAAAGCTTAGGGATTTCAAAGTGGCCTTCTACGGCCTTGTTTGGTTAGGCTCTTGTTTCACCTTATGGTATTTCTTGTCTCCTAGAAGCACAAATTTAAACAAACACCTAAATTTTACAAGTTTCTTAATAAACCTTTCAATTTTGCACTTCAAGGTAGAAGCACTGAAATAGGGGCATCATTCACCCTCAAGCGTGCGTTGAAATTTCCCTACACACTTACCTCCATAGTTGGATTTGGAGGCACTGTCATAACCGATTCGAGCTCACCGCTAACAAATCTGCCATGCCGGAAGCACGTCGATCGTCAGCGAACTAGTTGGTCGATCAGTAGAGAAGAAAACTACAATAGTACTCACGCCTTCTAGCACCATTAAGTTGACGTTCCTCGGCAACGTCGAGAATGAGTGCATGCATGACTGCAAGAAGTTTGGTTAGTCCGTGTACACGAACAAATTCAATCATATATCGCATTAATTAATTGAGAAAATAGGCTTGCGCCCCTCTTTATAAATAAAGCCACACGGCCGAACCAATACAAGGTGACGAGGTAACCCTCTTACAAAGCAGATCAAAGATAGAAAAAGAAACCAAGAAGACCAAACTTGCCACCGATGACATCGACACGACACCGAAAAGACCGGAGCTCCACGACAATGCCCCCAAGAAGGGAACGACGCCTTGCGCCGCCATTGTCGAGACCGAGTCAAAGGTTTTCACCCGGAGCTCTGACGCGACGAAGGTAGCCACAACGACGCCCCCAAGAGGGTAATGACACCCGCAGGCACCGTCGTCGTTGGCGCCGAAGCGCTGGGCTTTCGCCCGGAACAACCCTCGCCACCCTTCGGACCGCCCACCGTCATCGAGTCCGGCTTCCAGAACGCGATCTGGGAGCTTACTTTGTCGAAACGCCGCCACCTCCAGGGTCTCCCGCCACCCGCTTTTCGCCATCCACATGGCCAAGAAGCAAGGTCATCACCACTATCACGTCGCCCGCCGCCGAGCCACCCGCGCAGTCCACCTTCCGAGGCCGCCGCCTCGGCGTCCAGGATCGCCAGCCCACGGTGCGGCCGAGCACCAGCACAACCAATTCAATGGAACGGACATGAGAGGACGAGCCAGCCATCCAGCTATCGGACAGTGCAAGTCAAACTAGCAGGACGCACCCGCCTATCGAACCCGCAGAGCCCATACCGGGGCTGCTAGGCGGCTGCCGGATCTAGGCCGTCTGGCCCGGATCTAGCGCCCCAACCAACATGGTCAGGGGATGGGCCTCCAGACCGGAAGCCCCTGAAACCGACGACCCACAGGGCCAGCCAGCCCGAATCAGCCCCGAAGGGCCCAGATCTGGGCCGAGGCCGGGCCGCCGCCATCGTCGGCCAGCTCCACCCCGCAGCCGTCCAAGTGTCGTGCTAGCCTAGTCCCCGCCGTCGCAGGCTCCGGTGAGTCGTCGCCGCCGTGCCGGACTGCCCCGCCGGCCAAGATCCAGGGCGGACGGGCTCAGGCTACCACGGTCGCGACGGGCCGCAGCGGCCATGAGCGCCGACCCCCACGCCGCCTCCTTGTGCAGGAGGTCTCCCCTGGTCCGTGCGCCGGCCGTCGCGACCCCAGGCCTCGCCTACCTCCGCCGAGTAGCACCGCCGCCAAGAAGAAGACCGCCCCGCCGGGTCTCCTCGCAGCGGGTAGAGGAAGTCCTGCCGTCGGCTGCACCGCACGGGATTTGCCCGGCGGCTGATGACCCACAAGTATAGGGGGTGTATCGTAGTACTTTCAATAAATAAGAGTGTCGAACCCAACGAGGAGCAGAAGGTGCTGGTATGTAGTTTTGATCAAGGATTCACTGTAAATACTAGCAGACAAGTTTTTAGGGGTTTTCAATATAGCAGATAAATACAGTATGAGTAAATAAACGAGAGCAATAATAATTGCAGCGAGTGGCCCAATCCTTTTGAGTGCAAAGGACAAGCCGGTTGTGTTACTTATGATTACCAAACGTTGCTGAGGACACATGGGAATTTTGTCAAGTGCTTTCGTTTCATATAGTTGATTAATCTTCAATGTTTTGATAAGTGTTGTGTGGGTCCGATTATACCCCTTGCAAGCATCCGCAACTACCAGAAATTAATTAAGATAAACCTAACCACAGTCTTAAACTCTTAGATCCTACACTCTCTTGTGCACTAACTTACCAACGGGGGTTCAGGTTTCTGTCGCTCCGGCAACCCCACAATTAGCAAGCTAAATACACAATGCATTCCCCTAGCCCATAAAGGTGAAGTATCATGTAGTCGACGTTCACATGACACCACTAGAAGAATGACACCACAACTTAAATATCAAACCATTAAATATTACTCAACATTATTCCACTATTAGCAGCAAGACTTTTCCCATGTCCTCAAGAACTAAACGAACTACTCACAAGACATCATATGGATCATGATCAGAGGTGATATAATGATGAATAACAATCTGGACATAAACCTTAATTCACCGATAAAACAACAACAAGGAGTAATTAACACCGGGAGAGTCTCCCCAATGAACTAGACAAGGTGCAGCCCTATATGTTACAGCGGAACGGAGTGGAGCATTTCCGTTCTGTGGAGGCAGCGGAATATTTCGTGGACGAACCTCCTCGATGTTTAGAGTTACGGGGGAGATATACGCGAAGGGGCAGCGCCAGAGGTGGGCCCAGGTGGCCACGCCAGGCCTCGGCGCCGCCCTCCTCCTGGCCACGTCCAGGGGTGGCGTGGGGCCCACCTGGCCCACCTAGAGCTCCCCTTTTGTCTAGCTCCGTCATCTGGAAAAATAGGAACTTCGGCGAAAGTTTCGTGATTTTTGGAGTTTTGCAAATATATTAGCTTGACGGTGCTTTTTCCAGCTGAAATCTGGCTCCGGCAGATAAATCTCCAATAATCATCAAACATGCAAAATAAGATAAAATAACATAAGTAACATGTATTAATATGAAATATATCAATGAATAACAGTAAATTATGATATAAAATAGTGATGCAAAATGGACGTATCAGTGGCGCGCGCCGGCAGCGGCAGGGAAGGGGAGAGGAAGGAGGGTTGGGGGCGCCGGCGGCTAGGGTTGCCGCCCCTGGTCGCGCGAGAGCGATCAAGAGCAGGTCCGTATTAATTAATTTAACAAACTAAACACGCGCTTTCAGATCACACGCGATGGAACATGGTGATCGATTTTGCCCACTCGCACAGCTACTCGGCGCATACCTATGCAGCGCAAAACAAACATGTTTTGACCGGTGCACCAGCGAACCAAACCGTGAACCGCATATGTCGTAGGAACCGGCTGATGCATCAGACGGTTGAAAAAATAGCTTTTGACGTCACGGTGTCTATCTTCGCAATCTTCGGAATGGAAAGAAAGTTCACACGTGTATCTAGTGTTTTTATTTGCCTCCGGATTTCAGCGCAAGGAATAGAACCTTTGCATGTATAGTAATAGGAAGAGGTTTTCTCAATCCACCCAACAACTCTTTTCTTTCCGGGTCCAAAAATGAACAAATCCTTTCTTAAAAAGAAGAAAGGAGTTATATTCCCGGCCCAAATTGAGATGGTCCTCATTCTCCACATAATGGGGTATGTTTGTGATAAGAGTAATCCACCCAACAACTATTTCATACTTTTGTGTTAACTTCTCTTGATTGCGAGTCTTAATACGCATCAAAATCTTACTCAACTCGTTCTCAGTCGTGCGTACAATCATCTATGTTATAAGGACGAAAAAATTGCTTAATTAAGATCTATCTACTCATTTCCTATCTCGATGTGATCATGGGATTCCCTATAGTACGTTTCGACCAATTCAGGTGTTGGTGAATCTCATGGTATCTACACCGTGACTTATTTTCTACTCCCTCCGTTTGAAAAAGGATGTCTTACATATATCTATTTTTGGATGTATGTGTACAATAAAACACATCTACATACATTTGAATCTACACAAATCTAAGACATCTTTTTCCGGACGGAGAGAGTATATATATAGAAAATCACGGATATCATTAGTTTGCCGAGATTACTAGAAAACACGCGCGCTTCTGGGACGCTCACCCGCGACGCGTCCGCGCGGAGCACGTGGTCGCACGCTGGCGCATCCTCTCTCCCTTGTTTTCTCCGTATGCTCACCACGTGGCGATCGATGGCATGTCGCTGGTTCCTCGCGCGGCTGGGACGCTCGTTCTGGTTAGCTTTTCCTTTTACTTTTCTAATCAGAAGACAATAAACGAAATATCTTTTGAATTGAGCATCTAAATTACAATCCGTTTTTTTGGAATGGATTAGTCGTGTCGAGATCTTTAAAATTAGATCCCATTTTAATATATTTCGAGATCTTTAAAATTAGATCCCATTTTAATATATTTCGACAAACTTTTTTGTGTGCACTGATATTCGGGGAGCAATTGTTTAGGTTGCAAAGGTATTCATATCTGAACTTGATTTACTTTTTTTAATGCTTGGATTTGAAAGGCATTCTAAATGCTGTAACATTCAAATTTGAATTTTGGTCGTACACCGTGAATAGCCAGTGGTTTTTGTTGTGGTCATGTTGATTTTTTTGTCACATTTGTAAATATCTTGGTGTAGGAAATTCAAATTTGGAAATGGCCATGTTAAAAATGTGTTCAGATTTTAGTGTATCGAAATAAAAAAAATTATATTTATGTATTGTTTGAGTTCCAAAAGCTGGTAAAATAGGTAGGTGTGGAAGAATTGTTAAAAAAATTTAATATTGGAATTTATATGCAGTGGTTTTTTTGTGGTGAAATCTAACTTCAAATTTTTAGGATGATCAAATTGGGGAGCTATTCATATTTGAATCGTTATATAGGTTGCACTGTCTTTCTGCCTTCTATGTGCAGTGCACTGCCTTCTTTTTTATGGTGCACTGCCTTTAGATGGGCGTGCACTGCCTTCTCTTTTGCGGTGCACTGCCTCGGATGGGCAATGCACTGCCTTCTCTTTTGCGGTGCACCGCCTTCTTTTTTGCGGTGCACTGCGTTTTCTTTTATGGTGCACTGTCTTCTATTTTGCGGTGCACTGCCTTGGATGGGCAGTGCACTGCATCTGATGGGCAATGCACTGGCTTCTCTTTTGCGGTGCACTGCCTTGGATGGGCAGTGCACTGCCTCTGATGGGCAATGCACTGCCTTCTGTTTTGCGGTGCACTGCCTCGGATGAGTAGTGCTCTGATGGGCAATGCACTGCCTTCTCTTTTTTGGTGCACTGTCTTGGATGGGCATTGCACTGCCTCTGATGGAAAATGAACCGGCTTCTTTTTTGCACTGCCTTCTGTATAAGACACGATAAAAAATTATAACGCACAATTATTTTCTATTATCTCACGTAAAAAAAAATGATACTAACTGTACGTCGAGGCTAGGTAGTGCGTGCGTGTTCGATCAGCTAGCGGCTAGGCAGCGTGTACGCAGATCGGATCGATCCGATCCATTGAGCTGCACAGCGCCAGGACGCACGCTACGCCTTCGAGACACCGCGCGCCGGACTGCAGGACCGAACGGAGGCCGTCCGCCATAGCCACGGCTTGACCCCTGGCCAGAACCGGTGGAGAGGTTGGACCAACCTCCCGAAACCAAGCAGCACACCTCACTGCAACGAGACCACCTACACAGACACAGATTCGACCACGGACAAACAAAGCGAAGAGGGAAAGCTCGGTAGCAGCCGCTGAGCACGAAGAACTTGCCACCGCCCCCCAAGGCACCACTCACCAGCTACACCACAGTCCTCAGATGGCGCCTCCAAGGAGGTAGCGACGTGGCGGCGCCGCCGCCATCCAATCCGAGACGGATTTTGAATTTTCATCCAGGACGAGGGTAGGGGATGGGGAGAAGGAACCTCAATGGTGCCTCCAAGAAGGCAAACGGCGCCTGAACAGCGTCGCCGCCGTTGTGGTCACGGAGACCAAGGGTTTCCCCAGACCCGACTCACCACATCCACTCCCGACCAGCCTCCACCGCGGCGGACGAGTCCACCGACACCACAAGCAACGGGGAGGAGATAGCCAGGAAAAGGGGACGGATTTGACCTTCGAGATCTGGCGCGAGAGCCACCGCAGCAGCCCCACCGCCACGACCACCACCCGCTGGCGCCCTGCCGCCCGCGCGGTCCAGGACGACGGCCAGCACCCGTGCACGCCACCAGCCGCAGGTCGACGTCGCCAGCCCTCCCGGGGACGCCGCCCCGGCATCCAAACTCCACGCACCACCGCACCGAACAGAGAGACGAGAACCACCACCGAGACAGGCACACCCAAGACCTGACCGAGGCAGACGACTTCACCAGCTTCCGCTTCCACACCACCACGCCGAACCCACGGGCCCGTCCCGCAAGAATGGCGAGCAACAGCTCCCATGGCTGCTGCCTACGCCAAATCTGGGGGATGCGAGGAGGTTGTCCACGAACCTGTTGAGGGAGAGGGATGCGCACCAAAACGACGGCCAACAGCCACCACGGCTGCCGGAAACCGGGGCTTCAGGCCAAGCGCCGCCGCCAGTCGAAGAGCCGCCGCCAAGATCTTGTCGAGGAAGCCGCCCGAGGGACTCCCGAGCTCCGCAGATCCGCCACGCGCTAGGAGAGGGGCCTCGCCGCCGTCGTCAACCGCACGGGCGCGGCCCGGCAGCGACCACCGGCGGCGGCGAGGGAGGAGGTAGGCTGGGGAGGGAAGGTTTGGCTGGGGTTGGGGTTCGCCTCCGGACTCGCCCAGGCATTGGTATCATTTTGATATTAATATTTTACTTTTTATTTATTTCTTTAACACTACATGCAGTTAGTGATGTACAATTAGGAACAATCCAAAACCCAAGCCGTAGGCTTTCTCCATTACAATCATCACAAAAATTGTTACCCGTGCGTATACATAGACCAATAGACATATCATGCATATATGTGTCTAGCTCACTGTTTCTTAGGTAGGAGTGCAGCTGCTGTGCTGTTGCAGCACACAACTGAGCCTTTCGACGATGTCATCCGCTGTCACGGTAAAGCCCTCCTCCACCTGAAAAGAGTAATAAAGTAGTTTTATTCAACGGTCTTATATGAAACTATATCAAATTGAGCGAGCATCTATGAATGCAGACTTGGTGCATCGGGGCACCAGTGAGTCCTTGTGCCAAAAAAATTTGAAATTTATAAATCTGACTTTCAAAAAAAAACTTTGTATACATACGCGTGTTTCTACGTATATGGAAATTTTCGGTGCAAAAAAGTCGTATTCCGAGCAGAAAAATAACAAAATTGTGGACACAATATAGGGAAAATATTGTGTTGTATTTGTCAGAAACTTCTCTTTTTTGTATAGCCCAACAAAGTTATTTTTGACAAAATTTCTTGCATACACACATAATGTGTATATGTCTTTGTGTACCAATTTTCAGAATTTTTTTATACATAAAACTATGGTTTTCATTTTTTTTAAACGAGCTCTAGTGAGCTCAGGAGCCACTACCGATTTCCGAGTTTTTATCTTTTTTTTTTAGACAAATGAGGGACAGTGGGACTATCTGTCATATGAAGTTAAAAACTTTACAAACTTTATTGGTCAATGTGGGATCCACAATAACGTAGTGGATCCGTGGATGTGAGTTTTTTTTTTTTTTTTGAACAAGCGTGGATGTGAGTTGAAAAATCATACTTTTAATTGCAACATGCTCCTATAAATCTATACATGTTCCCCTCTTATAAATTTACTCGTTATCACAACGTTCCACCACAACCCTAATGTTCAAATGTATACATCTCACAACCCTAATGTTCAAATGTATACATCTCCGTTCCTTTTTCAATATAAATTTCTCAAATAATAAAGTGCATAGTAGTTGTATTGCTTCTCTAGATCTGTGAGTGTGGACACATCATATGCTACAAGTACAGTGAAAACAAAAATAAGCGTAGAGAGATGGTAGGGAGACTGGCGCTGCAATATGCTTAAATGAAAGTACTATGAGTAGTGTTTTCTGTCTCCACCATGTCTGCAAATTGTGCAGGATAGCATAATCTATGCATTTCGTACATTAAGGCCATCATATATAGTACAACTCTGACGGTATGTTCTAAGTGGCAATTGGTAAGACATGCAGTAGCTGGGTTTTAAAGGACAGTCCACTACGAAATGTCAGCATTGAAAAATACCACTACCTACGGCTACAGCTGACATGTGGTTCTTGTCCAACATCCAACTGAACCCGTCCAACGTGTCACTGATTTTAGAGCGTCTCGTAAAAAATCCCGGCCCTTGAAATAACCATAGTTTTTACGTACCGGGGTGCAAAAACAATCCACACAAGTACCCGAAAACGGTCGGCCCAGATTTTTCTAGGGGAGCAGGAAATTTGACCCGAGTGCCTTATATGTTTGGTTTTCGGAGCCCCATATTTAATTTCTCCAATCCCTCTAAATTTTGGTGGGCAGAACTTTCAGCTCGCGCCTTCCATTTTGTCGCCGCCGCCGCACCCTACCGCCGGTTCTGTCGCCCCCGACCGCGTTGCGCCGTCGAATAGCTTCCCCTTTGTCCACCGGTACTTCCCCACCCTTGTTAGAGCTCGCGGGTGGCTTCTCCCTTCCGCCCCATCTTGGTTGGACCCATCGTGAAGCTCGACGCGTGGCCCCATTACGGTCGGAATAGGCCTCTCCGGACTTATTTGAGGCGCGGTTTTGCCGTCGCAGCCACCTCGCCCTAGTTCGTGCGAAAAAGGGGCGGCAAATTTGGTTTCGCCAGTCGGCGAGGAACAAAGTGTGTTCTCCATCGACCGAAAGGTAAATCTCTTTTGATTTGCAGTTCATCCCTTCAGTGAGGAATCGGGCTATTTAGGTTAACTTCCGATTGTATTTTTAGATGGATTTTGATGATTCGGACTCGTCCTCCTCGTCGTCGTCGGATGATTCCGACATAGAAGATTTGATTCACAACAACGACATCGAGAATCTCCTCTTGATGCTCGCCGTCAAAGAATTTGAGGACGGCAAGAAGAGGAAGCGGCGAGGTTCGACGGTTTGTTGTCTTTGCATTGCGCACACCCGAGCACTCGGCCATCGGTTGCTTATGAAAGATTATTTTAGCGAGGTACCCACCTATCCACCTCATCTCTTCCATAGATGTTACCAAACACGAATATATCTTTTTGTTCGCATTCTGGAAAGTTGCGAGCAAAACTCTCATTTTTCACTTGTCGTAGGAATGCCCCCTGTTTATTTGGATTTAGTTCATATCAAAGATATTGGCCGCAATGAGTGATATCATACGGCATTCCGGCTGATTGCACAGATGAGTACCGTCGCATTAGAGAAGATACCACTCTCAAATGTGTGCGGTTGTTTACCAAGGTGTTGGTCTGGGTTTTTGGTCCCGATTACCTCTTATCTCCAATGAGGAGGGCACAAAGAGGCCGATAACAATGAATGAAGCAAGGGCGTGGCCGGGCATGCTTGGGCTTGCGGATTGCATCCATTTGAGTGTGAACAACTGCCTTGCATATTGGCATGGTCAGTACACCGACCATCATTTTGATCCCACTATTTGGGGTTGAAGAAGTGGCTTTGAAAGACTTGTGGATTTGGCATTGCCTATTTGATTTGCCGGTTCTCTCAGTGGTATCAATGTTCTACAGAGGTTGCATCTTTTTTGTAGGCTTGGTAATACGGATGCTCAGGCTTGCAATTACACAGACAAAGGACATGACTATACCATGGGGTACTATCTAGCCTACGGTATCTATCCGCAGTGGGAAACATTTGTGAAAACCATCCAAAATTCTCAAGGCAAATAACAATCAATTTATGCCCAAACTCAAGAAGCATGCCAAAAGGATACTGAGAGAGCTTTTGGTGTGTTGCAAGCTCGGTTTGCAATTGTTCGAGGTCCTGCTCGCTCTCGGACAAGAAGTCCCTCCGGAATATCATGATGGAATGTGTAATTCTACACAACATGATCGTCGAGTATGAGAGTGATTTAGACATGGATTTTTTGTATGAAAATGTTGTTAGTCGTGTCAAGCTTAACAAAAACACGGATAGGATCCAAACATTTTTTAACATACCGGCAGATTGAGAACAAGGAAACGCACACCCAATTTCGTGATGATCTCATCGAGTATCGGTGGCAGGTGTATGGTAAGTAGTCTCCCATTTTATTTATTTGATCTCATTTGTATCATGTAAGATTTGAAACATTATTTCCATTCCAACCATTTATTATTTGTTTAATTATTCGGATTTGAACATTTGTTGAAATATGGATATTGTGTGATGCTAAAACATTATTATATTTTATTTATATTGCTTTTGTATTGAGAATGTGTTGTTTGAAATCATAAATTTGAACTAAATTCAAAAAACAAAATGTGGTACCACGCATACTCGGGCGGCACCAGGGATATCGGTCGAATTACCACGGTTACCGGCCGGCAACCGGAATTCTCGGCGGTCCCCTCCGGTAAATAAGTTTACCAGGCGAAAAATCCAGAATTCGGGCCAAATCCTTCCTCCTAAATATGTTTTTTTATTTCATTTATCGTTTCAAGTTTGGATTTCAAAATTTGAGTGAGAATCTCGTCAGGTAACCGACCGAGAATTGTTCGGTAACCGTAGTTACCGGAAATCTCGGCCCCCTCCTAGATTTTTTCAATATGGTAACCAAATTCTTGGACGGAACAGATCCACCAGACTCAGAACATATTAGAGATGCTCTTACTTGGATAGGTTTACAGTATGGTTCGGAAGCTGGGCTGGGAATCATGTGGTATACATGATTAGCAAATAAAACCTGATAAATAAGCTGGGCTGGGACAAAATCGTGCCCTAGGCCTAGGCCAGCGTTTTTATTAGGTCTGATGAATTTAAAACGTATTTTAACATTGCCAGGCTGGCTTTTAAGGTGCATTTACGAAATTTTCAAAATGCAAATCAAGGAGAGAACCGAAAACTTGCCTTTGCCGTGATGGTTATGATGACAGTGCAGGCCGTGAACGCCATGACATTGGCGTGTGAAATGCCGAGGTGGAGTCCCTCCTCCACCTCTGACAGCACCCTCACCACGACCCCCTTGGCGTCACAGCAGGCGATCCTCACCATCACGCCGTTCTCCGAGAAGCGCACCTCGATCTCCGGCAGCGGGTTCATCGCCGCCGGTGACCCGGACGACGCCGACGATGGGGAACCGTTCTCCTCTCCTACGGCGGCGGCGTAGCACGGCCTCTTGACGAGCACCACCGTCTCCGCGACGCTCCTGGCGCCACCGGTGGCCTCTAGGGCCTTGAGCTTCGCTTGCAGCTGCTTCACGTGCCGGGTCGCGTCGGAAAGGATCGTCGCCTTGTCCATCTGAATCATTAGCACTGATCACATTTACTTGCGCGCATTTTCGAGAGCTCAATGACGACGAGATTTGATTGGAGGCTCACCTTCTTGAAATCTTGAGGCCGGGGATGACGGTGGAGAGCTCGATGAAGCGCTGGTTGATCTTCTCCCTGCGCTTCCGCTCAGCCATGATGTGATCCAGCGCGAGCGGCGCCCAAGCGAGTCCCGTGCCGGCGGCGTTGCTTTTAGCGGAGGCCCTCCTGGTCGGCTGTGATCCGTACGCAATGTCCGGCAAGGCATCGTAAGGTTTGCCAGCGTGCAGCGTGCCGTCGCTGCCGAGATGCGCTGAGGCACCGCTGAAGTTCCAGCTCACGACGGGCATGTTGGTGGGTCCATTGTTGCTGCCATGGTTCGGAGCGCACCTGACCGAGTTTGAAACGCCGTGATGCATGGGCGCTGTGGACGAGAAATTACCGCCGCCGCCTCCGCTACCATCGTTGGTTTCGCCGGAACTCCCGCTGTTTGCGGCGCGAGCCTCCATGTCCATGATCAGCTCGTCGAAGACGAGTGACGCTTGCGAGACACTGCGGAGCGCGTGGAGCGAGGGGAAGGTCACCTCGCCCGGGTTGCCGTTGACAACGGCCACCGGCTGCTCGTCCTCCAGCGTCTCCATGGCCCATTGCATGAACAAGGCCGAGTCATCCATGTTGCCAGCTACAGCTGCACCAAATGATCAGATCATCGTTGTATTTCAGAATGAACCTTTCTTCTACAACATTTTCTCCTCTCCACGAACTATTTTGATGGATGCAAGGCATTTAGCATTTGAATGAACTGTAAATCATGCAGTCAGATAATGCTTTTGGAAGCTTAAGAAAGATGAGATATTCAAGTCCACCATTTTATTATCATGGCGGTACCTTTTAGGAAAAAGCAACGTGTAACCTCTCGCGGGATAGATCAAACTAATGCAGAGAACAAAAGAAGAAGACCAGACTGAATGATTCATCCGTGCTCACACGGATCACAAATGAAATCCCCATCTTCCAAGCGGAATATAAGTTACCTTAAATCGCTCCTTGAAGAAGTATGATGCTAGTCTCCTCCAATAAATTAGGGAGCCACACCCAAAGAAGTATGATTTTGCCCTTTATAGATAGGGTCAATGCCAGTCACTGTAATGCTTGCTCACCTGTGAGGCCTTGAAAGGACAATAATGTGAGTAAACAATCATCTCCTGCGATTCTGGTTATGTCGCCTAAATCAGGCGAAAATGATATTCTACACTCCCACAATATATGGGTGATGTATAGTCGGGTAGACTAAAATACAACATCGGATATGCACTTACGATTGATGTGTGGATTTGATCGACCTCATTGCTAATCGAAATCTACCTACGACTGGGACACGCATATCTTTCACTTCAAAGTGATACTTCCCAAAAAGAAACACTACATGGAAATATATATATATGTAGGTTCCCTAGAGATTCGGATGATTTAATTTAATTAGTCGATTGCATCCAAAAACTTGTACTCAATGCTGATGTGTTATTGATTTCTGAGGTACGAAAAAAAGTATAATCTCTTCTGCCAATCGACCAATCATCTAAACAATTTAGTGCAAAGTGGAGCCAATGTTACAGGTGCAGGTCTAAATGTGAGATCCCCACCTCTGTACCAATACTATTATGAAATTAGTAAACCAATAGTAAATTATGTATGTAGGGTACCACTGCAACTGCAAGCTACATATATAGTACTAGTATGTTCAACTGTACTTAAATATAAGTAACAAACAGCTCCGATGTCTCCATAAGAAAAACTTCAATGGACAAAGTGCTTTAGATATTGAGAGGAACTGGAGAGGATTTCATATTTCTACTTTATAGGGGTGATTACAAAGAAAACTTGTTTTACAGTGGAGTACGTACAGGACTCGTCCAGAAGGTTAGAACAGGCAGTAGTCCTAGACCGTGATCTGAATATTTTTCGTCAAATCTGACCCTTTTGCCAAACTAATGACGTATCTGGCCGCTCCCGGAAACTAATTGCAAATCTGGCCCCTGCGTTGGCGCCGACCTTGTGCAGTTCGGCGCCATCAAAAATCTGCATTCTGATGCCTGATGGGTTCGGCGCCATTGCCATTGGCGCCGACCTAGCTCGGGTGAATTTTTTGTTGGCGCCGAACTGCACAAGTTCGGCTCCATTTGCGTTGGCGCCGACCTCAGGGTCAGATTTGCAATTAGTTTCCGGGAGCGGCCAGATACGTCATTAGTTCGGCAAAAGGGCCAGATTTGACAAAAAATACGTGATCTGACCCAACAAACTCTCGGCGAAAATTGGACCAAGCCCAATAACAACGGATCCACAATTGAACGCGCGGGACAGCTGGCCAGTCTGGCCACTGTGAACATAGGGCCGCCACACTTTTGATGCTTGTGGCTTGTCCGACCTAGGATATACAGAGGTTGAATACACCTTTGATGTCAGGGGCAGCTGAGAATGGAGGGAGCTAGCTACATTTGGAGAAGTTGGGCACCGCTAAAGTGCAAGATCTTCGCGTGGCTGGCACTGCAATTCAGGCTATGGAGGTCGGACAGGAGAATGCGGCATGGGTTGCAAGATGAGACCTCAGCTTGCTTCACTTGTCTGCAGGAGGAAGATACGGTAAGCCACATTCTCGTGGGTTGTGTTTATGCTCGTCAGGTGTGGCTGGGGTGCTTCCAAAGGTTGGGTATACAGGTTGATACACCACAGGGCCACAACACGTTACAGGAGTGGTGGTTCCAAGCTAGGAGTAGGGTCAGGTCGAGAGACATGAGGGGGTTCGACACCCTATCAATTCTGACCTGCTGGAGATTGTGGAAGCAGCGTAACGCGAGAGCATTCCAACAGGTGGCCAAGCAATTCGCTGTCCCTGGCTTGATCAGCCAGATTGTCGCTGAATGGGAACAGTGGTTAGCGGCAGGTTTAGGTGGGAGTAGCAGCTTCGCGAGAGTAGTACACTGGTAGTTTTTGTTTTGGTGTGGGTGTGTGACAGACATTGTGCGCAATGACTCTGTCAATCTTTGTAACACAATTCTATCTTCTATAAAGCTACGGTATGCAATTGCGTACTCTCTAAAAAAAATACACCTTTGAAAAGAAGGTGCGTGATGGCACATATACACAGGTATGGCTGGACCGTGCCCTAGAACACAGCATTTTTTTTCAAAAAGGGGTATAGACGTATAGTCCCGCGTCGCAGCGATGCATACGTATTTTATTTATTATATTTATTCAACAAAGCTGACAAAAGTCTTATAATGTCGTCCAAACCGAAGCCGTCAAGACCACTACCAAACATGGGCGGATCTCCCACTAGGGCAAGTTAGGACGACCGTCCTATCTTGATTTGGCGAAAATATTTACATTCGCATGTTTTTGTTGAAAAAATCATTTTTTTATGAGTGCTATTTAGTGACATTTAGTAAAACCGATTCCGAATTTAAAAGAGAGATTAGATCTAGTCTAGTCAGAAATATTTAACTCTTAGGCTCAGCTTGGCAACGAAATATTTTTAAAACCAAAGTATTCAAAAATCACAGTATTCTCATGCCTGGCCAACTTATACTTCATTATTGAAAAAAGATGTCCAAGTGTATTTTTATATACTTAAAAAATAGTGCAATTTTCTTTGATCTTGAAGTATAAAAAACTGCAGTTTTTCTAAAGCTAACCACCTCAAAGTATTTAGACCATAGTATTTCAGGAAACCACAGTTTATTGAAATATTTTAAAAATAGTTGCTCCCAAACACACCCTTAGGCTCAGTTTGGCAAACAAATATTTATAAAACCAAAATATTCGAAAACACGGTATTCTCAAACTTGACCACCCAATATTTCAGTTTTGAAAAAACAGGCCGAGACATGTTTTTTATATACTTCAAATTAGTACAATTTTCCTTGACATTGAAGTATAAAAAACTGCAGTTCTTGCTAAAGCAAACACCTCAAAGTATTTAAAATCATAGTATTTCTAGAAACCACGGTTTTATTGAAAGTTTTTTAAAATAGTATGCTCCCTAACACACCCTTACTGTCTGCGGTGGCTAATTTTTCAAGATAATAAAACCCGATTCTAAATAATGCCATAGGTGGGGTATTTAAGTAAGACTTGAACATACTTTGGCCAACTAATCATGAGGTAGCCGAAATCAACTCTAGCTATGCGATGGATTATGATGTATGATTCTATTATATTATATTATCTAAAATTCAAATTTTATTAACCCATTCAATGTTTTTGGTTAAAAATGTGAGGACATCTTTTCTCAAGATATGATGGTTGAGAGCCCCTATCGAAAGATGTCTATTTTCAGAGAAAATGACATGGTAAGCTTAATTATGAATAAAATGTTAACAAATAGTGGAAATCAATTAAAGGGGAACACTATGTCATTGTTGATTATTTTTACATCGCGGGACACCTTCTATGTAGCTATAACTTTATTATCATCGATTTAGAAAGTCGCTTTAAAACTTCTCTTGTCTAAACTCATTTTATGCGTTTAATGTAAGTAAACTTGCTTGTCTTAATAATATTTATCATGGGAATTTCTCTAATTATGAGCATGCGCCCAGTTGCATGTCGTCGTTCGAGGCTACCCCCTAGGTACTGGATCACCATTCTAACTAGGAAACAAGCGCTTACAAGATAATCAACTGACATCTATGAGGGAGGCGGCTACAGAAGACATGTAGTGATCGTCGGAAGCGTTGCAGAGATCGGCAAACCACCGCCAAAGAGAAGCACCGAGGAGGGCGGGTTCCACATGCAGACAAACGGTGAAGGAAGAGAACAAAGATGGTGACACCTCCAGTGAGGTAAATGACGTTTGTCGATGGCACAGGACAATATTGTTATGGAGGTCGCTACCGCTATACTACGGGCTCCGTTATATTGTTATGGAGGTCGCTACCGCTATACTACGGGCTTATGGAAGTCGATCATGGCTTTCGTCGGAGTTTCTTCCCTTGTCGGAGCCAGCAACCTCTACACTACGCCCACAAATCTCTAAACATAAACCTCCAAACTCGTCTACATTGGTGTGCTCCTATATATATTTTTTCACCTCTATCTCATCAAGAAGATAGCTCGTAGCTCTGTAAAAGTTCAGGCCACTTAAATGGTCAATGTATTTTACTATTACTAGGTAAATTTAGCGCGGCATCACGCCGCGCCCGTAGTGTAAAATTGGGATGTTCTGTAATTCTGATGTAATTTTTTTGTTCGTGTATTTAAATTTATGTAGGAACGTAAGAGCACGTCTGCATAAATATAGAAAGAAGTTAATGATATCTTTATCCTTTTTTGCGAGTAGAGAAGGTAGTATAGAGAGGTGTAGAGATAAAGCACACGTTTCAGAAACTTTGATTAAAAAGTTTGTACTCTGTTTTAGTGTATGCATAGAAGCACTGAATAAGAGAAAACTAAAGAAAGGAGGTAGGATACGTATTGTAGTTTGGTAGCTGATTTGGAGGCCGTTAGATTATTATGTGTAGTAGTATTAGGTGTAACAGTGCAAATATTTCTTATAGTTGATTTCATTAGTATAGAGTGTTTTTAATAGTGGGAGTAATATAAACCGTGGCCGAATTTACGCTTAGGATTACGTAGAAGTTCGTACATATTGGCATATATATGTACATCACAATAGCAGGAGTACCATTGATTTGTCATCTAAAATTGACAGGTTATAATAAAACATACACTGATAGGAAACTCAGATGTACTTGAGCAAATATAGATTGTGTATTTGGAAGTCGTCATAGGGATCCCTTACTTTTTCTAGAAGAAACTAAACCAAGGTAAGCATTGTATAATTCTTCGTTACACAGTTTAATGACGACTATAGTTATATACATGCCGTCGCACCCGTGGGGTTATATTTGTTGTTTTAAGAGTCATGTAGGCATTTTTTGTTTATTCTTTTTTTTTGGCAGTTGGGTTGATGATCATTGTTATGGAGGTCGCTACCGCTAGATGGACACTTTAGCCTCGGCGTAGGAGATGTATGAGCAAACGTGGTGTATAGTGAATGAAATTGTATTGGTTGTGTGGACTTATTGTCGTTTGCGTTTGGTCGCATGCATTTTGAAGAGCCGTTGTTCTGATTGACTAAAAATGAAAGTAATAGAAAAATTAAGAGGAGAAATGTTCTCTGTCGTTAGGTCCATTAGTGAACCGCAACAAACTGAAATAATGGCCTACCTAAGGTCGACGTAGTAGAGCTTGTGATATGCATGGCATAGCCAAACGAAGTCATCATTTTCCACATATGTTGAGTATCATGTAGTTGTCAAAAAACTGAGATGGGAAGGGAAAATAATAGAGGGAAAAGGAGAGGGGGATGCACAACTACTAACTAATTGGTTTTAAAAGGTAGGAAATGTCTAGTGTTTTTTGTATGGAGTAAGTGTTGGAAGATTTTTTTTATTTGGCGAATTTAGGGATCCAAATGGAATTAATGTAGACCGTTAAGAAGTAGGAAAAAAGATATACGGGAAGTAAAAGTAAAAAAAAAGCACTGGAAATTTGTTAGAAGCGCACAAAAAAGAAATATGCATGCGCAATGTTCGTAAAAAGAAGTGCGGGAAAAAATAGGGTAAACTAAAAGGGGGAGAAACCTGTTAGGAGGAAAAAACTGTTCGCGGCGGCACGCCGCGACCGTAGAGTTATTTTTGTTGTTTTTAAGAAGCATGCAATTATCGCATGCGTTTTGAAGAGTCATTGTTCTGATTGACTAAAAATGGAAGTAATAGAAAAATAAAGAGGAGAAATGTTCTCTGTCGTTAGGTCCAGTAGCGAACCGCAACAAACTGAAATAATGGCCTACCTAAGGTCGACGTAGTAGAACTTGTGATATGCATGGCATAGCCAAACGAAATCATCATTTTCCACACATGTTGAGTATCATGTAGTTGTCAAAAAACTGAGATGGGAAGGGAAAATAATAGAGGGAAAAGGAGAGGGGGATGCACAACTACTAACTAATTGGTTTTAAAAGGTAGGAAATGTCTAGTGTTTTTTGTATGGAGTAAGTGTTGGAAGATTTTTTTATTTTGCGAATTTAGGCATGCAAATGGAATTAATGTAGACCATTAAGAAGTAGGGAAAAAATATACGGGAAGTAAAAGAAGAAAAGAAAAGGCAGTGGAAATCTGTTAGAAGCGCACAAAAAAGAAATATTCGTGCGCAATGTTCGTAAAAAGAAGTGCGGGAAAAAATAGGGTAAACTAAAAGGGGGAGAAACCTGTTAGGAGGGGAAAAAATTGTTCGCGGCGGCACGCCGCGACCGTAGAGTTATTTTTGTTGTTTTTAAGAAGCATGCAATTATATATGGAAGTAATAAATATAAAGAGGAATTTCTAAGAATACCGTGTATTCTGAAATTGAAGTCATGCGAAAAGAATAGAAAGAATCAATGTTGCCTCTATCGAACTCTAATATGGTCTTACGCTGCGCTCGTGTCAATTTAAAATTGTGATTAGGTTGATTTGGAAGTTCGTGTACTTGTAGATTTAATTTGCTTGTGCTAGCAGGCAGGGTTTTTTTATCAGGTGCATTTGTAGTAGAATTGAATGTTAGTACGAACTCTAATATGGTCTTACGTTGCGCTCGTGTCAATTTAAAATTGTGTTTAGATTGATTTGGAAGTTCGTGTACTTATAGATTTAATTTGCCTGTGCTAGCAGGCAGGTTTTTTTTAGCGGGTGCATTTGTAGTAGAATTGAATGTTAGTACGAACTCTAATATGGTCTTACGCTGCGCTCATGTCAATTTAAAATTGTGGTTAGGTTGATTTGGAAGTTCGTGTACTCGTAGATTTAATTGGCTTGTGCTAGCAGGCAGTTTTTTTTATCGGGTGCATTTGTAATAGAATTGAATGTAAGTAAACAAATAGCAGCTTGTAAATGTTTGCTGGATTTGGAGCTGTTTTGTTCTTTTCACAGGTTTGGGGGGAGGGCGGGCGGTGGAACTATTGTTCGTGAGACGGTCGACGGCCGTTGAGTGACAATTGGTTGTTGTGATATGTATGTAATGATATTAGAAGCAACAGTAATATTTCGATTAGTTAGTTTTAGAGGATTGGAAATATGTACGCTATTCTGGTGCCTTGATCGTAAATGAAGTTAATACAGGAAACAAATTGGAAAAATAATATGTCAGTGCAATATGAAATATATATGGTGCTTAAAATAATGTTACTGAAATTAGTTTGGGAAAAGTTATTTGGTGGTGGGGTTAGTAAAATTAGTCTGTAATATGTGAAGAATGCAAGGACCTTTGCGCAAAAGAACCGGTTTTATTCCGGGCACGCAGCAACATCCGGTGTCGACGAATATCTCTGCGCATCCGACGATTTGAAGAAGCTCGACATGCCGGTACATAAGGAGTTGGAGGAACTGAAACATTTGATGGTCGACAAAAAGATCAGCAAACAGAAACGATCAGCAGGAATGCATTGTGCAGGCACGTGACGGATCAATAGAGGGATAATAGGAACTTGTTATACACACACGTGACGGATCAACAAAGAAGGAAAACTGTGAGATCATACCATACCTCGTGATAAATAATCCAGAGGATTAGCACCTGGAGGTGGAAGCGGCACAGGAACAGAATCGTTGTCACCATGGTCACTATAATCAGACACATCTTCAGTAGGAAAATCAAACCGGGGGGTCTGCAGAAAATCCGGGTCGTGTGAAACAGACGATGATCCAGTAGCATGCGAAATAGACGGGCCAGAACAATTAGCTGATGAATGGGCCTCGGAGAAAGGAATCCAAGGAGTTGAAGCGGAGTGGCTCGACATGTTTGAACAATCCATACGTGAGCACTGAGCAGGTTCAACGTTGGCAGCAGAAGAAGCACCTAATTTAGAAAATAAACAGTGAGAACATGTGCAGTCGGAATAAGTATGATGCTATGTAAGTAGAACAGCAACACAGCATCTGTTGTAATGGGTAGAACGAAATTTAAAAGTGTAAACATTAAGCATCCAAGAAATTTCAAAGTGTAAACATTAAGCATCCATGTACTAACAAATTAATTGCATACAAATGAAATAGTTGTACCAAGAAGTAAAAAATAAATAGGAGTAGCATGTCCTGTTGCTCCACGATCAGCCAGTGTTTGATGTTCGAGTCAGCAAATTCAGGTTGTACAGTACCGGTTGTATTTGCTGCAGGGAAACTAATCAAGGAACTGTTGACTTTCTATAGATCGTTTTTTTCTGCTGTGGTAGGCTAGATATCCTTTATCAACACCGGTGAATAATGTCTAATGAGGGACCTCAGAAATTCTCGCGTGTTGTGCAGATTTCAGTGGTAATAAGGTAAACAGTCTTCCAACAGTAAATTTAAATTCCATATAGAATGAACTGATCTTTCCTATATAATCTCCTTTGTACAATGGCCAGTCATATTGATGGGAGACCTCAGAAACTAACCTTCCCCTCAAGTGCACAAAATTATAAGAGCCTTCGCGCGACTGTTCAGTAGATGAACACTCTTGCATGAGAAGGCAATTCTGGTCAATTCATACAAATATTTAGGGTTCAAGAGTTCAAAAGACGAATCAGATAGTGTGCAGTCTGAAATTGGTGGCATCTAAATTTCATGGGGTGACGCAGAAGCTAATTAATTTGAGTGGCTTATTTAATCTGAGCGGTAATTTCGCATATACTCCTATACCTAGCCGCCTGCTTGTCCCCTCTCACCTTCTCCTAGTGCACTTGGTTTCCAACAGAAGGGTTGAAAGATGCAGTGTTGAACATCATGAGCAGGAAAATTAAGCTAACTATTACAACAGAAAGTTCAAGTATCCTGGACAACATGATGCAGATCACAAAGAAACAGAATTAAGGTAGAAAAAAAAAGCAGAGGAAAACAAAGAGGAAGAATGAGAAACGTACCGTCGGCAGGACGGTCGCAACAATCGTGAAAAACAGGGCGTTTGCCCATACGAATTTCACGCCTGCGCGCATCTTCCTGAAGCTGCAAAGAACCCCCAACAGGACGCTCAGACGTGTCGGAAGCCCCCAAGTTCATCGGGAAAGGAACAGAACCGGTAGCAGGAGTAGAGGCGCCGGGCAAGCGCACAACATCAGGAGTACGCGAATGCAGAACAGCTCCCTCCACCTCACGCACCACCAGACTTCGTACCTCCCACCGGCGGGTGCAGCGGCCACCATCCCGAGGCGCCTCCTGGCTAGGACGCCATCCCGCGCGCCTCCCGGCGAGGAAGCCCTTGGAGCCGCCTCCTCCAGCGCTCCCGCATCACCGCCATCCCCATCCTAGCCTCCTGCCCTGCCTCCACCTCGACGCCGTCGCCGCCCCGAGCTGTCCTTCCCTTGGACTCCAAGGGCTTCCTCGCCGGGAGGCGCGCGGGATGGCGTCCTAGCCAGGAGGCGCGTCGGGATGGTGGCCGCTGCACCCGCCGGTGGGAGGTACGAAGTCTGGTGGTGCGTGAGGTGGAGGGAGCGCGATGCCGGAGCACGAGTAGGAGGGACGACGGGCTGCGCCGCCGCGCGAGCAGGAGGGAATACGGTGCCGGCGCGCAGGTTCGGACTCCACCCCTCTCCGGCTTTCCTCTCCCAATCCTCGCGTCTCGCCCTGCAAACCCTAACGTGTCAGAAGGGGAAAGCTCCGGAATCCATGCCGGTGGCGGCGCCGACGCAGCTCAAACTCGACGAGTATCCGTCCTGGGGATCCCGCGGGGTCGACTGCTTTCAGAAGCTCGAGCACATCAGTGAGGGGTGCGTACGGGTACGCGTCTATCGACCCCTCAATCTCAGTTCCCCATTCGCGCCAAATCGCCTCTACATCTGTCCAATTCTGCTGATTTGTTGTCGTTGTTGTTAGGCAAGTGTTCATGGCGAAGGATACGGAAACGAAGAAAATCGTCGCGCTCAAGAAGATCTGCATGGACAGCGAGCGCCCTTTTCTTCATGATGTCTTTGGCTCTCAGTTTTCTTTAATTCCACGCAGTTCCCTATCACAGCCAGCAGCGATATCAAAATCCTCAAGAAGCTACACCACTAGAACTTCATCCATCTCAAGGAGATCGTCACATCTCTAGGTTCGACCAATAATCCCACAACTAAAAACACTACATCCTACTGTTAACTGCCCTGTCTGCGTTCAGAGGACTAATGGATTGGATTAATTTTTGCAGGGCCAGAAAGAGACTAGCAGGGGAAGCAAGGTATGATTCATTATAAGAACTATATTAATGTTTTAGTTCCTCAAAAAACTGAAATAACAATTGTAAATGACTTGGGCACAAATCACGAAGCTGACATATTTGAAGAACATGAATTTTAGTACTGCTATCTGTAATTTAAGTTGGGAATCTAAGCTGGTTATGTATGAAGGATGGAAATTTAAGTTGTAGGCGACAAATTTCCTTGCTTTCACTCTTAATGTTGCAGGATAGGAGGCCGGCGAACATGGTAAAAGTTGGGGATCGACGAGCCTGCGTCCAGTTGCACGGGCGATAGCCATGGTTATGATTACTTCAGCTCCTGCTGCCAGGATTGCAACCTGCAAACACTGACATTTTTTGTGCCGTGTGCAAGTCAGGGATTTTTTAAGATTTGTTGCCATGTCCTGCTGTAAATCTTGGTATGCACCCAACCTTTGCAGCTCTTTTGTGTTATAAGTAATTTGGTTCATTAATGTACAAGAAAGCCTGCAAGGTAGCCTAGCCTTCGATCTCTATACTGCTAATATGTGCAAGAGGTAGTAATCTCATGTCCAGGAGGTGTCCAGTTCTGCATTCGCGTACTCCTGATGTTGTGCGCTTGCCCGGCGCCTCTACTCCTGCTACCGGTTCTGTTCCTTTCCCGATGAACTTGGGGGCTTCCGACACGTCTGAGCGTCCTGTTGGGGGTTCTTTGCAGCTTCAGGAAGATGCGCGCAGGCGTGAAATTCATATGGGCAAACGCCCTGTTTTTCACGATTGTTGCGACCGTCCTGCCGACGGTACGTTTCTCATTCTTCCTCTTTGTTTTCCTCTGCTTTTTTTTTCTACCTTAATTCTGTTTCTTTGTGATCTGCATCATGTTGTCCAGGATACTTGAACTTTCTGTTGTAATAGTTAGCTTAATTTTCCTGCTCATGATGTTCAACACTGCATCTTTCAACCCTTCTGTTGGAAACCAAGTGCACTAGGAGAAGGTGAGAGGGGACAAGCAGGCGGCTAGGTATAGGAGTATATGCGAAATTACCGCTCAGATTAAATAAGCCACTCAAATTAATTAGCTTCTGCGTCACCCCATGAAATTTAGATGCCACCAATTTCAGACTGCACACTATCTGATTCGTCTTTTGAACTCTTGAACCCTAAATATTTGTATGAATTGACCAGAATTGCCTTCTCATGCAAGAGTGTTCATCTACTGAACAGTCGCGTGAAGGCTCTTATAATTTTGTGCACTTGAGGGGAAGGTTAGTTTCTGAGGTCTCCCATCAATATGACTGGCCATTGTACAAAGGAGATTATATAGGAAAGATCAGTTCATTCTATATGGAATTTAAATTTACTGTTGGAAGACTGTTTACCTTATTACCTCGCCGCTTTCTTCTTTACCTCTTTGACTCCGCTCGCCGCCGCTCTTCATCCTCTTCTCCGATGCGTCCTCGCCGTCGCCGCCTTGCTCGCCTCTCTTCTTCGTCGCCGTTGCCAGATATGTCCGCACCTTCTTCTCCGCCTGGCTCTACTACCGGCCATGCGGATTCCTCCGGATTGGAGGTTCCCCTAGCTGCTGATCCCGTGGGCTCCACTGCTGGCTTACCCTTGGCTGCTTCCTCTGGATCTACGGCTTCGGCGGCGCCGCCGCGCTTTGCTGGGAAAAAGGCGAGCACTGTGAAAGTGCACATCTGTATATCCGTCAAAATAGAAAGGTTAAAACATGAAAGTTTCTTGGAAGGGTGATAGCAATCTGCTCGTGAAAGGAAAATTCGAACGGATGACTGAGTGTGACGAATTTGACAAAATTCGTCGAATGTTTTTGCGATTTTGGATCCAAAATTAAGAAGTTAGAGTCGTCAAAATTCGAAACCGATCACGGGAATGGAACCTACTCGTCGACGCGCATTTCGTGTATATTTTTATTAAAAAAATTTAAATTATTCAATTTTACCGGAGGATCGATCCTAATTTTTTGAAAATCCAGTGACTTTTTTCATAAAGGACATGCACCGTAGATGAGCACTGTTCATGCGAACAGTGTATGACAGTACCACGCTGTTCACAGTGCTCAGTGTACGACAGTGCCGCACTGTTCATAAAACAGTGAGTAATGTGCTAACGGTAAAAAATAATTACCTGAAGTCCTGAACACATCAATAACTCCATTATTGGATCGGATAAGTGTAGGCACCAACTGGGCCGGCATATATCGATCAATCTTTTGAGGTAAAGCGACCCGCCGATTTTGTCCGGAGGCCAACAGGCAACAGAAGGTAAACAAACGCCTACAATCTGCACCCGGTCGCTAGCTTGTGATGGCAGCGCTCCCTATCAATTCTGCTAGCTGCATGCGTGCCTATATTTTACTTGCTGCATGAGTAGTAAACAAGATTAATCAACGAATGGGGATAACCAATCCCTGATTCCCTGGTAAATTCAAACCAAGCGGCCGGACTCCGGCGGCTTTTGGGTCAGCTGTGGAACCACGTGGCCATTGTTTCCCCCTTGCTTTGCACGCAGCGCGACTGTACAAATTACGGCCCTCCAGTAACAAGTCGAGACCAGACATTTAGGAATATTTAAGCAAATGCAACAACGTCAGATGTGCGGAATCATTAGAAAAATTATAGAGTTTCTATTATCTGTTGCTACACCCTCTCTGCTCGCGTCACGTGTTATGTTCTCCTTTCTCGTGACTCATGCGGGGTGTCTTTTTACTCGTCACTTACCTTAAAAAGAAGTGGAGATGAGAGGGAGAGGGATATGGGAGTGTGAAAGGCTATGGTTCTACATTTATTTTTTAGAAAAAGAAAATTCAAAGAAAATATTTTTTTTAACCGAGCGTCCAAATTACGAGAGATTTTCACCGTTGTGTTTCCCCATGTTGAGATTTTCATAATTAGATCTCATATTAATAGGTTTCGATGAATTTTTATTTGTACTTTCAAAACTACTCACTTGTATGTACACGCACTCACGGGTTGTACTGGTAAGTACCTTTGCGTTGTTACTAGAAGTACAACAATTGTACTGGCAAATACTCACATGCTTCACTTGAAAGTACACGTGTGCACCAGTAAATACATGTGTGTTGCATATGAAAGTACATACGGTGCACATGAAAGTACGCGAAATGCACTGAGAAGTAGTCACGCGGATCAATTGAAACTACTTGTTCCTTGCACTTGACAGTGCATGGTATTAGTCTTAGCGTTTTCACTTTGCAAATGAAAGTAACTTTTTTTTGTTTTTTTAGTAACTGAAAACAATGTTGTAAAAGTAAAGAAAATAGGCCCGTATGGAAACGCTATGCTGAATATACTGGGCCCTTAAAAAGGTCGACAACTGCTTCACTTCTTAACCGGCGATGCATTGCCACGCTAGCCCATCACTTCTTATACTGAGCCTTCTTTTACGCTTCTGCTATGGGGCACCGAGAAGCAGCCCCAGAAGCCCAAAAGAAGGGGGCCATATTTGCCCGACTAGCCGCAATCCAGGCAAAAACAAACCCACGGGCTAAGCACATGGATGGAAGAAATCTAGCAGTTCAAAAAAACTAATGTTGCAAGTACTCTCGGATGCTACCGTGCTGTCAATGCGCATGCGCAGCATGACAGCAACACCCCTTGAAAGTTGTAAGAAATTTTCAGGAAAGAAATACTCAGCTGACAAGATATCACTCTACATTCTACAACCTCACAAATTTTCTAAACTATATTCAACCTATGGGAACAGAAAAAATGAGAATTCCAGCTCTGAGCAACGGCTTAAATTCTGTCGTTTACATTTTTCTCCTATTGGATTTTTTTTTAGGTTTTCTCCTATTGGATTATCATGGCCTTTATGGACACTGCAACAATGGATATTATTGGGAGTCCATTTTTGTTTTCAGCTTTGCGTGTTCTCCTGAAATATCATACTACGACTGAACAGAACCACTATGAATGTTCCACTCTGTTGATAGTTCAGCTGCACCTACAGAAAAACTACACATCTCTTTGCCACTCTGTCCTAGGAATTTCAGTTTTTTGGAATGTTCTTATTGATTCTTGAATTCTGACTGAACAGAGACTAGTTGGAGCTTCATTGCTGGTGTTTGCAAATAAGCAGGACATTCAAGGTGCCCTTAAACCCGCAGAAATTGCTAAGGTTAGCAAATTTGTGCCATACGTGTATAGAATCTACGTGACGATACCTAACATGCTTTTCTTGGATTCGGGCTACAAACATCTGATGGATGTCATCAATCCAGTTGTTTTCTGCTACAAAAAAATTGCAGTACTCGTTTGTACGTAAGTTTCTTAGTCACCGATTTAGATTCAGCACCTATAGGCTATATAGCTAAATTTAGAAGTATGCAATTGCCAGTTCTCTGTATTTCAAACACTTGTACTGAAGCATGCTTCGTGTCCAAATGGTTGATCTGAGGTCAATGGCTGCAGAAGTAACTACTGTGATGAACTACAAGGTTGCTGTCACTGGACAAATTAACAGCAATTCGTGGATAGAATAGGACAGCTAACCTATACACCGGGTTTTGATCACTGGGTCAGGAAACCGATGTTAGATCCTTTCCGGAATTCGTCATGGATGTGTGTGTGTGAGTGTGACTGGTCGATCTTACACACTGGCTTTCAGGTTCTGAATTTGGACGTCATGGACGGAAGCAGACACTGGCGAATCGAGGGCTGCAGCGGAGAGGGTCTCCCCAACGGTTTCGACTGGAAGCAAATTGCATATTCGCTGTGTATCGAAATATCAACGCACTCTATCGATAACTTTGGGCAATAAAAGTGGCGCCTTGTCTTTCCATTTGCATCAGAATATCAGCGACTTGGCACCAACTTGAACCAACAAAGACTAGCAAGGATAATAGACGAACCTGAGATACCAATCCCTTTGGCACTTTATCCTTGGAATTTCAGCTTTTTTGGACTGTTCTTATTGGAGCTTCATTGCTGGTGTTTAGAAATAATCATTAAACAGCAGAAATTGCTAAGTTAGCAATTCTGCGCAAAGATGAGTAGTACAATCTATGTGACTTGGGCTTGGGGTTTTCAACATACACATACAGCATCATTTTGCCCACTTGTTTTCAGGTTCAGAATTTCGACGCCATGGACTGAAGTATCAGTTACGTTCCAGAAAGGATTTATCTCATAGAAGTGTCAATTTTCATCAGAATATGACAAACAGAAAATAAAGGGATCTAGCACAAAACGACTAGCGTTCAGGGCACACGTACACTGCCTTGACAAGAAAAAGAACACTAAACAGACATGGATCTCACGAAAAACACATACGAGCACAACAGGAGATGCGAACAGAACTTGCAAACTCATTTTCTTCATTCCATTTTCTCAGGACCATAGCGAACAGAACAGTGACATGGAACACGGTAACAAGGTAACAGGTAGCATGACGGACAGACCTAACGGTAACCATAATCGTCTCAAACCCTAAGCGATGGAGTGAGACCTAGGATACTCTGGGATGGATAACAAGTAACACAAGGGATAGATAACTGGCCACGAGGGGCCCCACCGTTCAAGACCTCCAGTTGCCGCCGGAGTCACCACCGCCGCCGCCGTAGCCGCCGCCGCCACCACCGTAGCCTCCGCCGCCGCCCTCACGGCGCTGGCCGTAGCCGCCGCCGCCGCCACCTCCGTAGCCGCCACCGCCGCCGCCGTATCCGCCACCGCCGCCCTCACGACGCTGGCCGTAGCCACCGCCGCCGCCACCACCACGACCGCCGCCGCCGGAGTTGCGGGACTGGGCCTCGTTGACGGTGATGTTGCGGCCGTCGAGGTCCTTGCCGTTCATGGCCTCGATGGCGTCGTGCATCGACTTCTCGTTGGAGAAGGTGACGAAGCCGAACCCACGGGAACGGCCAGTCTCCCTGTCGTTGATGATCTGCGCAACAGACAAAACACTAGTCAGATCTTGAAGCCAGATCTAGGATTCATGGAGTAAAACAAGCACAATAGTAACAGATCTACATAGATCTACCACAGAACCGGTGCAAAACCTCAAGGGCAGATGGGGATAACGAGGGTATCCATACCTTGGAGTCGGTGACCTCGCCGAACTGGCAGAAGGCCTGCTCGAGGGAGCGGTCGTCCGTGGCCCAGGCGAGGCCGCCGACGAAGCAACGGTACTCGACGTCCGCCATTCTTCCCACTAAACCCTAACGAAGCGGAACAGGAACCGAGGACTAGTGAAAGGGGGAGGAGAAGCCAACCCACCTTGTGAAAGCACGAGGAGTAAACGGTGCCCTACCTCCCGATTTATAGGCCGCGCGGCGCAACGAGGGCCGTCCTGATCCGATCCGACGGCGCACCGGGGGATAAGGATCTGGGAGGAGGAGATATTTTCGGCCGGCTTGATGGCCTCGAGGAGTTTTCTAAGTTTCTGGGCCAGCCCACGATTGGCGGATCTGGACCCTCACTCGCGAGGAGATATTTTCTAGGGTTTTGCGTTTTCGTTTCTCGCGGCGCCACCAACCCCCACTTGCTGCTGCTCTGCTGATCGGGTCGGGAGACACGCCTCTCTCTCTTCTTCTTCTTTTTTTTTTTGCGGGTAATATTGGAATTTTATTCAATAACCTAGAACGGGCGAATGACTCAGCAGGTCGGAGATATTTTCAGGTTTCTCTTTTTTTTTTGTAAGGATATTTTCGGTTTTTCTAATTTTGGAGCCTAAAACTTGGCAAAATGTCGCTATTTGTATTTTTTTTTTTGCATGGTAATACGATTCTCATTGATAAATAAAAGACGAGATACAAAGTACGTATACACCGATCTTACAATCTGAAAAGATAGGATAAACATATGTGACAAACCAACGTCTATCCCTCTTCTTCGGCACCACCGTAGTAGCCAACAAAAAAAAGATTGATAAATCACCTCTTCACCCGAGCTCGACGCAGCTCCATCACTGATCATCACCTTTTCGGACCTCCAAAATAGTTTGTCATAGGACAAACCATTGTCGTTGAAAGAATCAGACCGGGGCAGCACGATCCCGGACACGTCATCAAACTTCAGCACTGGCACCCCCGCACGACGACGTCGGAGTAGGGAACCAAAAACGTCAGCCTCCAACCACGAACCAAGCACAAGATGCACCATCTTCTAGCTGTCACCAGTGCAGACCACCGTCTACACGTACTCCTGGACGAATACTCTCTGCTCCACCATGGCGACGGAGACAATGCCGCAGCAACGGGGACAGAACAGGAGGAAAAACCCATCTGATGGAGTCGCCGCCGCCTCGCCGACACCATCCATG
Organism: Poa pratensis; assembly: GCA_947311845.1. Lineage (NCBI taxonomy): Eukaryota > Viridiplantae > Streptophyta > Magnoliopsida > Poales > Poaceae > Poa > Poa pratensis. The sequence goes on along the minus strand of CAMZMU010000041.1, from coordinate 137,821,306 downwards.
AACAATACAGCCACCGATCTGAAAGATCGGCAAGCACACAAAGCAACCAACTCTGAGACGTCGCCATGAAGGACACCGCCGGTGTGGGAGTGGAGTTGAGGCAGATTTATTTGCCTGGGCGCCGCTCCCACCACCCCAACGACGCACCATGCCAGAACCTTCTTAACCCTAACTACCATGCAAAAAACGAAGAAAACGGGGTCCCCCTCCCTCCCGCCGCCAAAGCAGCAAGCGGGGGAGGGAGGCCCAGCTATCCCGCCGGTGGAGATCGGTGGAAAAAGCTCTGCCTCCCTAGTCGCCTGTGGCGGCGCTAGGTTAGGAGGAAAACGATCAAGCACGCACGCGTCGCTGTTTGTATGTGACAGTAGTAGATTTCAATATAAAGTTACATTACTTGTCCTTGGGCGTGAGGATGAAAGTGGGTTGGCGAACAGTACCATAGTACAAACATAGTGTTAATTTTTAAACTAATTGATGATTTTGCAAGCAGGATGTCGCTTGCACGCTTAGGTGTGTGACCTTGTGAGGAGTTTTTGTTAGGCAAAAGGCAAGCAGAATCTTACGATGTGTTAACAAATGTCATGAACTAAGAAACTTCAACCCGAAAGATCTCGTCCCCCGGATGGTCCTCGCAGGCGACACACGAAACGCGCAAGTGGGACTACCTCCTCAACTCCTTCCCCCTCCCTCCTCACCGATGCCGCTTTTCGCCATTGGTGGAAGTCATGCACGACGACGGCGACATCGTATTCTGATGGAGGTTATCTGCCGAGGTGGCGTCTCAGGCAGGTTATCCATAGGGCCCTTTGTCACGGGTGGTGGTGGTGGATGTTGCCGACTATGCGCCCCATTGCGCCGCTCCAAGGACGCACGGCGGTCAATACTCGTGGTCATGTGAGGTCACGGCATCGAGGCAGCCTTTTGTCTCGTTGGTGTGTTGCCTAGGCTTGAGAGTCAAATGTGCACAGACTCTAGATTTGTGAGGCGTCAATTGGTGGCTTACCAATGAACATTGAGGTGGTTCTAAGTCACTACCTCAATGTTCTAGCGAAACTAACGCTCCACCAGACTCTATGACAAGGATATACATCTCGGGTACCCTACTGTGAGGGTACCTGGTGCACGTGACGACTAAGACCCAATAGCGAAGAGCCCACTCGAAACCCAAGACAAGAGGCCCAAGAAGATGGAGTACCCTCCAAGATTAGACATAGGCATAGTCGGTTTAGACTTTACTTACGTGTAAACTAGGTCGGTTATGAACTCCCGAGACCCAGCCTATTTAAAGGCTGGGAGGGTGCCGATCTAGAGACAAGCCATACTCGAGGAACCAATAGCCCTAGCGAGATCGACATCTCGCCGGAGCTCCCTTTGTAACCGCATAATCTCACACAATCAATACCAGACAAGCAGGAAGTAGGGTCTTTACCTCCACCCGAGGGGCCTGAACCTGGGTAATCTTTGCCTCTGCTTGTCAGCCGACGAAACTACCAGTACTACCACGTTATCTCCCCATAATCTCAACCCTAGGTCCTAAACCATGGGAATTGATGAGTTAACCCCTCGTCAATTGGCGCCGTCTGTGGGAAAGAATAGTGTTGGACTCACGGTTTCTTCGGTTCCATCGGAAAACGGCGACTCGCCGATCGAATCTACAAACGGCAACTCGCCGGCTGCATCAACAAACCAGAACTCGCCGACTCGGGCGGCACACGGCAACTCGCCGAATCACTCGACAAACGGCAGCACGCCAGCTTCACCTGCAAAAAGCACATCAGATCCTCTGATGCATTTCGAGCCACACTCGCCAGAATTCCAGGAGACCTTCTCCGATCTCGAGTCAGGTTTGGGTTTAACTGTTGGTTCGTTCAATTTTTTCGTAAACAAGCTTGGTGTGCAGGACTTGATAGATCCACGCCAACTCACGACTTCCGCACCCAAGGCTCCATCGGTTGCGGCTCCTTCGACTGCGGATCCATCAAACGTGTCCATACCATTGTCGATCCTCCAAGCTTACTCGTCTGCAACAACCATGTCAACTCGAGAGATCAACAAGCTCATTGAAGAACTCCAAGGTGAGGAGGCCGAATCAGCATACCGCACAAATGATCCCGAGCTCGAACTTCCACTTGAGGACAGATTCGACTGCGGGATCTCCCTCAGCTACTTCGACGAGCCCGAAACTCATATCGACAACCACGTCGACTCCGAGATCTGCACCAACAACTGCCTCGACTTCGAGATTCATAACAACTTCTCCGACACCGAGATGAGCATAGGTGACATGGGTATGCATCTCGGGTACCCTACCATGAGGGTGCCTGGTGCACGTGACGACTAAGGCCCAATAGCGAAGAGCCTATTCGAAGCCCAAGACCAGAGGCCCAAGAAGATGGAGTACCCTCCAAGATTAGTCATAGGCATAGTCGGTTAGATCTTTCCTTATATGTAAATCAGGTCGGTTACGTACTCCCGAGACCCAGCCTATTTAAGGACTGGGAGGGGTGCCGATCTAGGACAAGCCATACTCAAACCACCAAAGCTCTAGCGAGATCGACATCTCGCCGGAGCCACCTTGTAACCGCATAATTTCACACGATCAATAACAGACAAGCAGGAAGTAGGGTCTTTACCTCCACCCGAGGGGCCTGAACCTGGGTAAATCTTTGCTTCTGCTTGTCAGCCGACGAAACTACCAGTACTACCACGTTCTCCCCCCATAATCTCAACCCTAGGTCCTTAACCATGGGATTTGATGAGTGTACCCCTCGTCAATAGGCGATGAGGACATCGACTGCGAGATCCGTCCAGATGGACCACTCGACGGGCATATTGACTCAGACATGAGCCTCGATGAAGAAGTCGAGTCCATGACTGGACTCGAAAACACATACACGTACCCACGGGTGGTACCCCAGCAGGTCTACGTTGCCTTCGCCGCAGAATCATCTGATGCTGCGGCCAGTCGCAGGCCTACAGAATTCCCGTGCACAGTTACTATGCCAGATGGAGTCACAAATCTCACAATTACTGCTGAGATGGCAGCAAAATCTGATAAAGTCATTAGGGAGTGCACAATGATGCCAGCAGATGCAACACGAGAGGAGATGTTGACCTTCCAGTACTTCAACTGGCAAGAATCACTTCGACTGAAGCAGATCAGAGCAACACTCGAAGAACATAAAAAACAAGCTAGCTTGTCGAGTGTACGGAGAAGACAGCTCTCCATGAGCTCCACCGGGCGAACAGACGCAAGACCCAGATCAAGGCTGTCACACCTCACGGAAGATGAGGGGCAGCACTCACCCGCAACTTAGGCCATTCTTTCATGACATTCGACGAGGAGGGAGTGTCAGTACCCAAAACAGCTGCGGGTGCTCTCTTTACCGCTGCAGCATACTTAGAGGCAATCAAGCCTCCAGCTGATGACCCCAATGCAAAACTACATCGCCAACGAATCAAATCACTCGCCTTAGCGGCGAAGGCCATACGCCAAATCCCAAAAACTCCAAGAGGGAGTCGAGATCGTGCCATAGTAGACACGCGTCGTGAAGAGCATAATCACAGTGGTCGCCGCCACCACTCGAAGGAAAGAAGCGGCTCACGTCGGCGCAGGTCCAGGAGCAGATCACGCAGATCTTACAGTAGCGACTCGTACTCTGATCAGGAGCCTGAGCCACACGGAGCTCTGTGCTTCACTCGACGCGTCTGCGAGACACGGATGCCCAAAGGGTTCAAACTCACATCTGAACAGCCCAAATACACGGGTCGACAGGAACCTTCAGGGTGGCTGGAAGACTACAGGCTGGCTGTCGCGTGCCAGCGAGGCACAAATATCACAGCCATGCAATACATACGACTCATGCTCGAAGGCACAGCCCGCGACTGGCTCAAGGCTCTACCTCCATCAACATACGACTCGTGGGATCACTTCCGCGCAGACTTCATCAAAAACTTCGAGCCTCTATGTGAGCGACCAAAAACGTTCGAAGAACTGCGAGCTGCGTTCAACGGTCAGACGAAACGTTGAGGTCATACATCCGACGATGGACTGAGATACGCAACTCAGTTGGAGTAATTTCAGAAGATATGGCCATGGATGCTTTCATCATGGGCCTCGCCAGGCGAGATTTCAAAGAAGCACTTGGTCGCCAAAAGCCAACCTCTGTGGCTAACCTCCTGAAGATCGCGACTGAGTGGGCAGACGGAGAAGACATGGCGCGCACCACACGCGGGTCCTCACCCCGTGACAATCATGAAAGCGGCAGTCGAAGCCGCAGAGACTCATACAGAGACGACCGAAGGCGCAAGCGTTCAAAACGTCACTACGACGACGACAGACCCGAATTCATGGCGGCTGGGTTCTCCACACCCCGCAACGACCAAGACAGAAGCGACCGACGGTCAGAAGATCGACGGGACAGTCGAGATGATCGCCGGGACAGTCGAGATGATCGCCGGGACAGTCGAGACCGGGCCAACGCAGTGATAGCTACAAGAGGAAAGACTGGCGCAAGTCGCGCTCCGGCACACAAACGAGCGATCATTCGAAGAAAAGATGGATGCTGATTGCAGATTCCACCTGTACAAGGGGAAGACGGAAAATTGCGCTCCAATCACTCGATGAGAAACTGCAGAGAATTCGACCAACTAGCGTCTGAATACGTACAACTCAGAAAGGCAACAGCCGCACACGCACCCGCACCTGCACCTGTGCCTCAGCCAAACAATGTGCCTGTTCTGATGGCACCACCTCCACCACCACAGCCTGCCGCAGGCGGAAATATCGCGGGTGCCATACAACCCGTACCTCGGGTGGACGAACCTCAGTACCCTCCGCCCCAAGGGCAGATGTACATGATACAGAAAGGTCGCCCTTCCAACAGGGAGCAAAAACTTCGCACTCGACAAGTAAACATGGCGGTCATGTCACCTCCTGCCGTAACTGAATTCTTGAAGGGATCCGAAACTGCAATAAGCTTCAGCAGAGAGGACCACCCACCATCGGTCGTTCGTCCAGGGCACTCTGCTCTGGTACTCGACGCACAAATTGGAGGCTACGCCATGTCCAAGGTCTTCATGGATGGTGGCAGCGGCATAAACATCATCTTCGCAGATACGCTCCGCAAAATGAACAGGTCAGTCGAAAACCTGCCAAATCTCAAATACCTTTCACGGTATCGTCCCAGGCAAAGCAATAAGCCCAGAAGGCACCATACAACTCGACGTTACGTTCGGGGACAAAACCACTTCAGGACAGAGTCGATTGAGTTCGAAGTTGTCGACTGGAAGTCACAATACCATGCCATACTTGGACGCCCGACGTTCGCTCGATTCATGGCGGTCCCACACTACGCATACCTCCAGCTAAAGATGCCTGGACCAAAAGGAGTAATCACAGTCAAAGGAAACTTCCAAAAGTCCGACTCTTGCGACCGAGAGTTTAGCAAAATCTCTGAGATGTTCGGCATGGAAGCAACACTCGCCGATCTAGCGGTCTCCAACGATCGAACACTTATGCCGGAGCACAAGAAGGTGGCAGTCGACAGAGCATTCAATGCCACCAATGACACAAGGTCGCATCAGGTGCACCCGACTGACCCGACCAAGACAGTCAATGTCTCTTCGAGTCTGCCTATCGCATAGGAAAGCGCGCTCGTCGAATTCCTCCGTGAGAACTGGGATATATTTGCGTGGTGTCCAGCCGACATGCCAGGTATTCCCAGGGAATTCGCCGAGCACTCTCTCCAATTATTTCCAGATGCTAAACCAGTCAAGCAAACAATGCGCCGCATATCCGGCCCGAAAAGAACCGCAGTCGAAGCCGAAGTCGACAGACTACTCGCAGCAGGTTTCATCAGAGAAATCAAGAAATCACAATGGGTGGCCAACCCCGTACTTGTAGAGAAGAAGCACACAGATATCCTTCGGATGTGCGTAGATTTCACAGCACTCAATAAATGTTGTCCAAAGGATCACTTTCCACTACCTCGAATCGACCAGATCGTCGACTCCACCGCCGGGTGCGCTCGCTTGTCCTTCCTGGATGCTTACTCGGGTTACCACCAGATAAGGATGAAGGAAGAGGATGAAGAGAAAACGGCGTTCATAACCCCACTCGGGGTCTACTGCTACACAACAATGCCTTTCGGGCTCAAGAACGCAGGCGCAACCTACCAGCGCATGATGCAAGACTGCCTCAAGAAGCAAATTGGGCGAAACGTCCAGGTCTACGTAGATGACATCGTCATCACAACAAGGGAGGAAAACACACTACTCGATGACTTGCGAGAGACGTTCGCAAACCTCAAACGCTTCCACATCAAGCTCAACCCGAAGAAGTGCACGTTCGGCGTGCCAGCCGGGCAGCTCCTGGGGTATCTAGTCTCGGCTCGTGGAATCGAGGCGGACCCGGAGAAAATACAGGCCATCTTGACGATGCAAAGGCCTTCAAAGCTCCATGACGTGCAAAAATTAGCGGGTCGAGTGGCAGCACTCAGTCGATTCATCAGCAAACTGGGCGAAAAAGCACTCCCGTTCTATCGACTGATGAAGAAAGCAGACAAATTCGAGTGGACGCCAGAAGCCGAAGCAGCCTTCACGGACCTCAAGCGAGTCCTCACAAGCCCTCCAATCCTCGTCGCACCAAGGGAACGAGAGCCACTATACCTATATGTCTCCGCAACTAACAGGGTGGTAAGCACCGTACTGGTAGTCGAACGCAGGGAGGAGGGACACGCCCAAAGCATACAACGCCAGTCTATTACTTGAGTGAAGTGCTCTCCATATCAAAGCAGCGGTACCCGCACTATCAAAAGCTGGCCTACGCCGTGTTCATGTCCTCAAGGAAGCTGACGCACTACTTCGCAGAGCACCCGATCACTGTAATCAGCACCTCAGGGATCGGAGACATCCTCACAAACCCCAACGCAACTGGGCGAGTCGCAAAATGGCTCATCGAGCTAGGACCACGAGATATCAAGTATGATTACCCGAAGGCCATCAAAGCACAAGTCTTACCTGACTTCCATACCGAGTGGATCGAAGCTCAGTTGCCAGGAGCACCAGATGTGTCCAACTCATGGACTATGTACTTTGACGGCTCAAAGAAGAACGAAGGCGCAGGCGCAGGTGTCATCCTCATATCACCAAAAGGCGACAAGCTTCGCTATATCCTGCAGATGGGATTCGAGTTCCCATCCAATAACGAAGCAGAGTACGAGGCCCTGATCCATGGCATGAGGATGGCCAAAGCCCTCGGGTGCACTCGACTGATGATCTATGGTGACTCGAATCTTGTGGTGCAGCAAACAATGAAGGCCTGCGATGCAATCGCAGATAACATGATCGCCTACCGTGACTGTACAACCTAATGGAGGGCAGCTTCGAAGGCTGCGAGTTGCGGCACATAGGGCGTGAGAGCAATGAAGAAGCAGATAAGCTAGCCAACATTGGCGCGACCAAAGCACCAGTTCCACCTGGTGTCTTCTCGAGCGCATCGAGCACAGGTCCATCAAGAAAAACGAACATCTCCTACATCAGCCGCACCAGCCAAGAGCAAAGCACCTAGCACAGAGGACCCGCCAGTCGAGGTACTCCTCATCGAGCCAACTTGGACTCAACCTTTCCTCGCATACATACTCCGCGGCGAGGTACCTGAAGACATAACAGAGTCAAGACGCGTCACTCGACGATCTAAAGCATACACCGTCATCAACGGCGAACTATACAAGCGCAGCGTATCAGGTATGTTCCAACGTTGCATAGCATTCGAAGATGGCCAGGCCATCCTTCGTGATATTCATGCAGGTACCTGCGGGCATCACGCCAGCAGTCGATCACTCGTAGCCAAAGCCTTTCGCGCAGGCTTCTACTGGCCCACAGCACTCAAAGACGCGGAGGACATAGTCAAAAGGTGCATCGGCTGTCAAAAATTCGCCACAAAGCCGCACGCACCCGCATCGGCGTTGAAGACAATACCATTGGCCTGGCCCTTCGCCCAGTGGGGGCTCGATATGGTCGGGCCACTCAAAAAATCCTCCCATGGAGGGCATACTCACCTTCTGGTGGCGGTCGACAAGTTCACCAAGTGGATTGAAGCAGTCCCTATCACAAGTTCGACTGCCACTACAGCAGTCAATTTCATAAAATCCATCATATACCGCTTTGGTGTGCCAAGTAGCATCATCACTGATAACGGTACAAACTTCACGGCTGAAGAGTTCCGAACTTTCTGCAAAGAGCAAGATATCACGCTCAACTATGCATCCGTGGCACACCCGCATCCAATGGCCAAGTCGAAAAAGCCAATGGACTCGTGACGAGTGGAATCAAGAAACGCCTCCTGGTGCCACTCAAAAGAGCCGCGGGTGCTTGGGTCGAAGAACTCCCATCTGTGCTATGGAGCCTACGCACAACTCCTAACGCTTCAACACAGTTCACCCATTTTTCATGGTCTACGGCGCAGAGGCAATCCTGCCATCAGATGTAAGATTCAATGCACCAAGAGTCGAGCATACAACGAAGAAGATGCAGATGAAGCACTCGAAGATGCAGTCGACTTGCTCGAAGAAGCACGCAACACGGCGCTAGCACGCACAGCTGTCTATCAGCAAGACCTCCGCAACTACCACAGCCGTCGACTGTGCACCAGGTCCTTCGAGGTTGGCGACCTGGTACTTCGACTGAAGCAAAAGAAGGTGCACAAACTCGCTTCTCCATGGGAAGGACCTTCATCATCACCGAGGTCATTGGTGGTGGAGCATACAGACTGAAGCACGCGAAGACAGGCGAACTCTCACACAATCCTTGGAACGTTGCGCAGCTGCGCCGTTTCTATGCTTAGATTGCTCAGTCGCACAATGTAATAGGCACATATGTCGGATGGCTGCAGGTTTCAGACGCGCTCTTTTCCTTACAGGGTACCTACGGGGACTGGAAGGTTTTTAATGAGGCGGCCTGCAGCTTAACATTCAAAAATGAATATAATCAATGATTCCTCATATTTCTCCCTGCTTACTACTCGCATAACTTATTCGAACAAACTTAGCCTCGCCCGAATACTCGGGGCTGCGCTATCTCAAAGCATGATCTTTCGCTCCTTCTTCTTCAAAATACCCAGCCGCACTCGAATACTCGGGGGCTGGTCATAAAAATCATACATAAATAAAAAAAGTTGCTCAAAATCATGAGTTGAAGCTTCAAACATCGCAAAAATTCACAGCCTCACTCGAACACTCGGGGGCTGTGGAATTTATGTTCCATACTCAAGTGTTTTTCATAAACCCCACTCGATACACTCGGGGGCTGCGCACATACACATAATTAAATATACACTACGTATAAATGGCAAATTTACACTCGGGGGTTGTCCTCTATACAGAAATACCCTAATCTTCTGGTTCGTCCTTAACTGGTAGAACATGGCACATAAGTTGAGCGTGATAACACTCAACCATCGTCCTCGCATATTCGACTGTATCGTCAAGTTGCGACTATGATGCAGACTCTGATCTAGCCCTATGAGCGTGATTGGCGACCTCTGCTGACCGGCGCTCCACGGTAGTCATAAAAATTTCAGACAGTTGCGCGGCTGGCTCGTTCACATGCTTCAGAGATACCAGCTTCCCGTCCGGCCTTCGAGGGAAATCAGACAGAGCGGCCTTGAAGTCACCTTCTATCCCGTATCCTTGGCTTGGGCGGAGACGGCGTCAAGGTTGCCAATAGCACGGTCGAGGGACAAATCGCCACTCGCCTGGTCTACAGGTGCCAGTGCGCCAACAACTCCTTCAAAAATTAGAAAGAACATAAACTCTTACACAACATTCAGCGGCAACAGAAGTAAACAAAAAGTGCAAATTTTACTAACCGCCCACATCTCGGGTGAGGCTAGCCAGCCACTCATCATATTCTTTCTCGTGCAAGGCAGCTGAGTTCTTGGCATCATCCAAAGCCTTCTTCGACTCAGCACGCTGTTTGGCGAGTGCATCTTCTAGCTCCTTCACCGAGACTCAGCCGATGCCTTGTCGTCTAAATTTGATGGCAAGAAGTAATTCAAACATTCGACTAAGCAAAGACAGCAAAAGAGCTTTGGAGAATCAAAATACACTTACGAGTGAGTCGCTCCAAACTGGTGCGCAGACTGTCCCTCTCTTGCTCCATTTGGACAAAAGCCTTGCTCGTTTCTACCAGGTTGAGGTAGTAAGGCTGCAAGCACATGAAACCAGCATAAGTTATACATACCCAGTCCCGTATGCGGACTCGACAAAAAGACACTTACATGTTCCGTCCAAGGAGCGGGCTTCGCGCTGATGTCCCGACCTCCGGAGTTGCGGCACTCGTAGCCTTGGCCTTTTCAATAGCAGTAGTTGTGGTTGCTGATTGAATGACATCTGGAGCCACGTGAGAGACTTCCGGGTGCTCAGGGGTCGTCATCTTCTCGGATGGGGGAGTCAGAGGCGCACAGTCTCAGCACTGCGAGTGAAAGACGAAATACAACATAAGCAAGAATATCAACATACAAAAACTTTAGTACAAAAAGACCAGACGCATACATGTGCTCTTCTTCCTCATCAGTATCAAGGTTGTCAAAGTTTGGGCCTCCAAAAAGCAGCTCCTCACCCAACTGGGGAGGAGGAGCTGAGCTCAACGGGCTCACATTCAAAGGAGCAGCTGTGGCAGTAGGAGACGCGCCCGAGTCTCCGTCATCTCTCACATCTGATTCCTTCGCGGTGAACTCGTGGAGGAAGACACAACTCGGTCCGCCCGACGGCGCTTGCGAGTGGGAACCTCGCTCACATTATCAGTCGTGGCGGGCTCCTTGGCCTGTATTTCCTCTGCCCCTTCCATCTTCAACCTCTTCCATGGAGATGTGGTAGCCGAAGGTAGAGGCGATTCATCTCCTCTCTTCATTTCTACCGTTTGCACCTCCGTTTCATGAGTTGGGCCATCTTCGGAAGAGGAATAAGGGTTGATGCAGTTGAATGGCCCTGCATACAAAATACAGCAGTCGAAAGTTACAAAGATGCACAACAAAATTGCAAAAGCAGGAGATCATAAATTTGATCGTTCACTAACCTCCTCCAAAGGCCTATCAGGACCATAAGGAGTGACAGGGCAGTCGACGTTGCAGGGCTCGCTGGATTTTGTGATGGTAATGGACCACACATGTGACACCAGCTCGCTCTTCGATAGTTCCTCCTTGCTCATTCGGGTGGCGTCAAGCGCACCCTCGTACTCTCACATGGGGTGGGCGCGAATGCGGAGCGCCACACCCGCATCTTCACAAAGGTGGCAATCAAATGCACACCAGTTACGCTGCTCAGCAGCTCTCCAATCTTCGACAGCAGAGGCGCCGCTTCTGCTTTTTCTTCATCCGACAGCGGGTGGTCCCAGGCATTCGTCCTCGCGAGTATGCCAGCAGTCGAAAATGGCGGGACTCCTTCCTGGTCGACGCGCACATAGAACCACCTCTTCCTCCACCCTTGCGCTGAGTCAACTGGTTTCAGGGCGAAGTAACGGGTGTCGCTGCGCACCTGGATCCCGAAGCCGCCAATAGGATAGGTGCGGCCACCTCAGTTGTTGGGCCGGACCATGAAAATCGACTTCCAGAGGGCCCAGCTGGGAGAAACTCCCAAGAAGCACTCGCACAAAACCATAAAGCAGGCAATGTGCATAATGCCATTCGGGGAAATCGTGGATTTGCACCCCATATGCATACATCAAGCCACGAACAAAGTCGTGGAAGGAAGCGAAAAACCCCTAGGCAGAAACTCCGCAAAACAAACGCGCTGGTTAGCGCGAGGCTCGGGGAGTACTTCCTTGGGCGACGGCGCACGGACGAACAGCTGGTCCGCGGGTGGCAGCAATCCCTCCTCGCGAAGCTTGTCCAGATGCACCTCCTTGATGGTGGATTTCATCCAATCGCCGTCGCTCTTATTGAGGTCGACGCGGGCGCAGATGCGCCAGCAGCGGTCTTTCTTCCCCTTCAAAGCGGCCGCGTCGGTCGCGGGCGCGTCAGCAGCACAGCTTTTCTCTTTGCGCCATGGCAGTGGTGGCTAAGGGGAACAGCGGGAGCTCGGCGCAAGAACAATGGGGAAGCGAGAGGAAGACGATGAAGCAGGGGCGGCGCGCAGAGCAAATGGCAAGTAAAAATAATGCCAGCGCCGTTCCCCCTATTTACCACAAATCAAAAGCGATCGCAACCGTTCAGATTGTAATCGTGCGTTACGCATGCAATCTCACCATACACGTGGCAAACGCGGAGGCAACCGTCGCCAGCCACTCCGCCCACTACGCATGCAAAAAGAGGAGCCATCATCATGCCTCCGTAAAAAGTGGGCCAGAGTGGTCAAATCAAGTCTAAACGGCACCGTCGTTCGGTCAGCGCTGCACAATGGGCCCACCTATGTGTCACGTCCCATCCATCACAGCATAATGCATGCCACCGTGTGTCAGGCAGCGCAGTCGCCAAAAACGTCATCCATGACGTCATCTCAAGCGTTCTGATCAGAAATACATTCGAGTCCGCCCAACGCATATCGGTCACTCGACTGCGTTGTTTAGTTCGGGTGTAAAAAAGCAATGTTAAGGCAAAATTGGTCACTCGACCGTTCCTTCGGCTGAGGCATATTACTCCTATCGGGAGCATATCAAAAAATTCTTCGACTGGAGATGCTCAAGATAAAATGATTTTGAGATTATCCTCTATTACAAGCAATACAGCATAATCTCGGGGCTACTCCCATCGGGAGAACTGTCGCGCACCCGATAGAATAACGACAAAGTGTCAGTCGACAAAAGGATCGACTCAGTTCATATAGAAAATCATACTCGAAACATTTCCGAGTTGCGTTCGCCGCAAATACCTCGGATGTTGCACGCATAGTGCAAAGGTAAGACCCGCCGAACTTTCGAGCTGGGCTAAGGACCGTTCCAGCAACGTCAATCCTTGTACTTTCCGTGTCAGCAGACATGATGAAAAATCCTGACGGACGCGTTGGGTAAAATTCAAATCTATACTACAGATCGACTCAGTAAGACCTCCGCGGCCTAGTCGAATCTGACCAGTTTGTTCTAGATTCGAGTCCGGGGACTCGAGTTTGATTGAAAGCTAGTAAGGTTTTACCCGAATGTGTAGTTAACCAGTCCCGATCCGTCGAGTGTACTAGGCCTGCTAAGCTATTATCCCTTGATCATCATAAGCAAAAACCACAGTCGATGAGATACTCGACATAGCCAACATGTGCTATTCATACAGGAATTCCAATTATAATACAAAGCATATGACGTGCACTTATGAATGAGTCCATGCCCGATTCTTCGAGTCAAACAAGTACTCGGGGGCTACTGACAAGGATATACATCTCGGGTACCCTACCGTGAGGGTACCTGGTGCACGTGACGACTAAGGCCCAATAGCGAAGAGCCCACTCGAAGCCCAAGACAAGAGGCCCAAGAAGATGGAGTACCTTCCAAGATTAGACATAGGCATAGTCGGTTAGACTTTCCTTACGTGTAAACTAGGTCGGTTATGAACTCCCGAGACCCAGCCTATTTAAAGGCTGGGAGGGGTGCCGATCTAGAGACAAGCCATACTCGAGCCACCAAAAGCCCTAGCGAGATTGACATCTCACCGGAGCTCCCTTTGTAACCGCATAATCTCACACAATCAATACCAGACAAGCAGGAAGTAGGGTCTTTACCTCCACCCGAGGGGCCTGAACCTGGGTAAATCTTTGCCTCTGCTTGTCAGCCGACGAAACTACCAGTACCACGGTCTCTCCCCATAATCTCAACCCTAGGTCCTAAACCATGGGAATTGATGAGTTAACCCCTCGTCACTCTAGATCTAGCGAAACTGACTCTAGTCACTACCAAGTAATAATTAGGAACTTGCAACTCCCATATGACCTATTGAAAGGACACGAATGTCGTCTAGAGGGGGAGTGAATACACGATTAAAAATATTACGGTTTAGACTTGAATAAATGCGGAATAAAACTAGCGTTTAATTTATCAAGCACAAAACCTAAACAAGCTAGGTTTACCTTATCTTGCTTAGCATAAGTTTCCTTCACTTAGAGGTGAGATTGATTGGTGAAATGGTAGATCTAGATCTCATCTTTTCCCTCCAAGATCTAGATCCAAAAGTTTCCCCTCATCTAGATCTCCTCTTTTCCCTCTAATTGGAGGCAAGAATCATGAAGGAATAGAGAGAAAGTAAAGCTTCAAAGGGTCAACAATGGAGGTTAAAACCATGCTCAAGTGTTCGAGAACCATTGGGAAAAAGGTCCCTTAATTAGGGCTCCAAGAAATCTTCCCGTTATGTTCAGAACAGTTTTAGACCGGAGACTCCAGCCTAGCTCCGGCCTAGGCACCAGAGACAAACGCCAAAAGGCGCAGCTCAGAATATTCAGATTTCTGGTCCAAACTGGAGATTCCGGGCAGTTTACACCGGAGACTCCAGCCTACACAAAACTGCATAAACATCAAACACGAAAACAAACATATCTTGATCATCCGGACTCCGTTTTCGATGTTCTTGGGCTCATTGGAATCACCACAAAGAGGTCTACAATATAATGCAGAGAAACATAATAGTCCAACAAGGCAGGGTAAAACCAAATGGGGAAAGGTTAAACCTATCTCTCAAAGAAAAACATATAAACCTCTCATACGTCTCAAACGTATCTATAATTTTTGTTGTTCCATGCTGTTATTATACCAATTGCTACATGTTTTATTTACACTTCATAGCATTTTTATGCATTTTCCGGGACTAACCTATTAACAAGACGCCGAAGTGTCAGTTCCTGTTTTCTGCTGTTTTTCTCTTTCAGAAAAGATAGTCGCAAAATATTCTCGGAATTGGACGAAAATCAACATGTGCAAATATCTCATCGGAAGACTCCAGAAGCCAGAAGGGGAGATGGAGTGGGGCCACGAGGCAGCCACGCCACCCTAGGGCGCGGCAGGGGTGGGCCCGTGCCCAGCCCTGGCGTGGCCACCTCGGGTGCCCTCCGACGCCGCCCTTTCGCCTATATATTCTAGATGTCCCGAAAACCTTAAAAACACCGATCATATTCCACGAAAAGTTCCGTCGCCGCCGCCGTCATCAACCCTATATTGGGAGGGTTCTGAAGCTCTTCCCGGCACCCTGCCGGAGGGGAGTTCCTCACCGGAGGCCTCTACACCGCCATGCCTGCCTCCGGAGTGATGCGTGAGTAGTTCATCCTTGGACTACGGGTCCATAGCAGTAGCTAGATGGTTGTCTCTGCACCTTGTACCTCCATGTTTAGATCTTGTGAGCTGCCTAACATGATCAAGATCATCTTATTATAATGCTACATGTTGTGTTTGCTGGGATCCGATGAATATTGATACTATGAGCAAGTTGTTTATCAATCTATCTATTTATGTTGTTTATGATCTTGCATGCTCTCCGTTGCTAGCAGATGCTTTGGCCAAGTAGATGCTTGTAACTCCAAGAGGGAGTATTTATGCTAGATAGTGGGTTCATGCCTCCAGTAATCTGGGCTCGAGATGACAAAAACGACTAAGGTTGTGGATGTATTGTTGCCACTAGGGATAAAACAATGATGCATTGTCTACGTGTCATTTGCATTGTTTACATTACACACTTTACTTCATGCAATAATCTGTTGTTCGCAACTCAATACCGGAAGGGGTGCGGATGCTAACCGGAAGGTGGATTATTTAGGCATAGATGCGTTGGATAGCAAGTCTATGTACTTTGTTGTAATGCCCAATTAAATCTCATAATAATCATCTTGTCATATATTGCATTGTCATGCGCTCATTATTTGTCAATTGCCCAGCTGTAATTTGTTTACCCAACATGTTAGTTATCTTTTATGGAGAGACACCACTAGGGAACTATGGACCCCGGTCCATTTCCTCATACTGATAAAACCACCAACTGCAATCATTTGTTCTCTGTTACTTTCTGCACTCATTACTGTTTTCCACACAATACGTTTAATCCTTTGTTTTAAGCAAGCCGGAGAGATTGACAACCTCTCTGTTTCGTTGGGGCAAAGTAGTTTGCTTGTGTTGTGTGCAGGTTCCACGTCAGTTGCGCCGCTGACAACCTTCTGAAGAACCTCCGTGTCCTCCTGATTCGATAAACCTTGGTCATATTTCAAGGGAAAACTGCTGCTACACTACATCATACCTTCCTCTTGGGGTCTCCCAACGAACGTGTGTTGTCACGGTCAACAAGCAGATCTTCTGGTGCTGTTGCTGGGAAGTAATAAAACACTCTACCGTTAACACGCCATCAAGACATTTTTCTGGCGCCGTTGCGGGGACACTGGAATCTCCAGATATGGGAGTCTCACACTTCCAATCTCATTACTTTGTTTTTGTCTTGCTTAGTTTATTTTATTTTATCTTGTTTGTTGTTAAAACCCAAAAACACAAAAAAAAATCCAGTATTTAGTTTATTTCGGTTTGTTATTTTCTTATTCTGTTTTAATTTTGCTAAAATGAGTAATCCTGAAAACACTAAGTTGTGTGACTTCACTAGCACAAACAACAATGATTTCATATGCACACCTATTGCTCCTCCTGCTACCACAGCAGAGTTCTATGAAATTAAACCTGCACTGTTAAATCTTGTTATGAAAAAGCAATTTTCTGGTATTAGTACTGATGATGCTGCTGCTCACCTTAATAATTTTGTTGAACTATGTGATATGCAAAAGTATAAAGAGGTAGAGGGTGATATTATTAAACTGAAATTATTTCCTTTCTCCTTGAGAGGAAGAGCTAAAGAATGGTTGCTATCTTTGCCTAGAAATAGTATTGATTCTTGGACTAAGTGTAAAGATGATTTCGTTGGAAAATATTATCCTCCTGCTAAAATCATATCTTTGAGAAGTGGCATTATGAACTTTAAGCAATTTGATAATGAGCATGTTGCCCAAGCTTGGGAAAGAATGAAATCATTGGTTAAGAATTGTCCCACTCATGGACTGACTACTTGGATGATTATTCAAACCTTTCATGCAGGATTGAATTTTTCTTCAAGGAATTTATTGGATTCAGCTACTGGAGGGACCTTTATGTCCATCACTTTGGGTGCTGCAACAAAGCTTCTTGATGATATGATGGTAAACTATTCTGAATGGCACACCAAAAGAACTCCAATAGGTAAGAAGGTAAATTCTGTTGAGGAGATCTCCTCTTTGAATGATAAGGTTGATGCCATTATGTCTATGCTTTCGAATGGTCATGCTACTATTGATCCAAATAATGCTCCTTTAGCTTCATTGGTTGCACAAGAAGGGAATGTTGATGTGAACTTCATTAAAAATAATAACTTCAACAACAATGCCTACAAGAATAATTTTGGTAATAACAACTATAGGCCAAATCCTTCTAATGGTAGCAATGCTTATGGTAATTCTTATGGTAATTCCTACAACAACAATAAGAGTGTGCCCTCTGATCTTGAAGATATGCTTAAGGATTTTATTAGCACACAAACTACTTTCAATAAAACTGTTGGGGAAAAGCTAGGAAAAATTGATATTCTTGCTGCTAAGGTTATAGTCTTGCTCATGATGTTGATTTCTTAAAAATAAAGGTGCTGCCTCATGATATTAAAGAGAGCAAAACTCTCAATGCTATACAAGTTAAAATTGATAACAATATAAGAATGCTAGCTGAGTTGCATGATAGACGAGAAAGAGAGGAAAAAGAAGCTGAAATTGCTAAACAGAATAGTGTGGCTAGAGTTTGCACTATTTTTACTACTGAAAATGTTGATACCTCAATTGCTAGTAAACCTCCTACTATTAATGGAAAGATAATTGGTGTTGGAAATGTCTCCACTTCTGCTGCAAAAAGCTTTAAACTGCTTGATAGCACTAAAATTGCTCCTGATAAAAGTGCTGAAATTTTTAGGAGTGTAGGAGATAATGGTTCCATTACCTTAGATGATAATGATTTTGATTTTGATGGTTGTACTATAACTGAAGTCATTATGTTCTTGCAAAAGCTAGCTAAGAGTCCTAAGGCTAGTGAAATAAATATGGCTTTTACTAAACATATCATCAATGCTCTCATGCATGCTAGGGAAGAGAAATTAAAACGTGAAGCTTCTATCCCTAGGAAGTTACACTAGTGGACACTCTCAACAATAATAACATAATTGAACACATAAATACTTCCTTCACTATGCTACTCTGAACTATTCTCCCGTTGGATAGAAATATCAATCTACTACGTAGGGCTACAAAGAGCACACCTTAAAGTCTGAGTAAACAAACACCACAATATCATAGAACACCAAGACCATCACGTAGGGCTATAAAAGCGCACCTTAAAGTCTGTATTTCACATCTAGGACACCCCACGCTGTCACTATGAGCATCCTAAAATGGTCCACAAACACCATAATTTTATAGTGACATCCAACATAAGAACAACTCATGGTAAATATCCCTCTAATCTTATTAATGGAGCCATACACGCCACCCACACTGTCACCTTGGTATTGTGTTGTCACATGACTCCGATGATCATAATGATAAAACCACTTAAGTAGCATAACTATAACAATGATGGGGAAACGTCTATGAATTCAACTAGATTACAATGCTCATGATCACATAAAGATCACACCATGGGAGAGAGAGATGAACCACATAGCTACCAGTAGAGCCCTCAGCCTCGATGAAGAACTACTCCCTCCTCATCATGGGAGGCAGCAACGGCGATGAAGATGGCTCCGGGGGCACTTCCCCATCCCGGCAGGGTGCCAGAACAGAGACTTATGTCCCCGAATTAGGGTTTCGGATGGCGGCGGAGCACGGAGATGTATTCAGGAGTATCGTCGATTGTTTTAGGGTTTTCTCCGCTGAGGCAATAAATAGGCGAAAGGGCGACGTCGGAAGGTTCTCGAGTCAACGAGGTGACCCCTCGGCGCCACCCTCCTCCAGGTCGCGCCGATGCCTGGCGTGGAGGCCTCGTGCCGCCCCCGGACTTGTCCTTCTGGCCCATGGAGTCTTCTGGTGAAATAGGGATGTACGTTGATTTTCGTCCAATTCCGAGAATATTTCCCGACTAGCTTTTCCGAAACAGAAAAAAGCAGAAAACAGGAACTGGCACTGTGACATCTTGTTAATAGGTTAGTCCCAGAAAATGCATAATAATTGTATGAAGTGTATGTAAAACATGTAGCAATTGGCATAATAACAACATGGAACATCAAAAATTGTAGATACGTTTGAGACGTATCAAGCATTCCCAAGATTAGTTCCTGCTCGTCCTCGAGTAGGTAAACGATAAAAACAATATAATTTTTGAAGTGACATGCTACCAACACAATCTTGATCAAATAATAGTGTAAAGCACATGAGCTGAATGAAGTGATCCAAGTCAATGGTCTATAGTTTGCTAACAAGTAAACAAGGAGTGAACAAACTGAATCATATAAGTAAAAACTTTCATTAATAGTACTTTGGAGACACTGGAGCTATAATAATTTGCATAAGAGTTAGCTCACCAAGCAATAGATTCAAAGTAAAAGTGTTTGACCAACACAGAGGAAGATTTTAGTTTCAACATTTGCTTCAACTTCAACATATTTATCTCATGGATATTGTCAAGGCAAAGCAATATAATAAGTCAAACATATCAGCATATAACAATTGTTGTACCAAAGTTGACACTAGTGTTTGCTTGTGGAGATAGAAAGAAGTAGGAAAACTGACTCAACAATAAAGTAAAACAAAGGCCCTTCGCAGAGGGAAGCAGGGATTAAATCATGTGCTAGAGCTTTTTAAGTTTTTGAAAGCATATAGAGAGTATAAAAGTATTTTGAGAGGTGTATGCCAATGGTCAATGAATCAGTAAATAGATAATATATTAAGTCACAAGCCAACCAGACCTTACAAGAGCGGCTCCCATGAAGGACGTTATTTCTACCAAGCTGGCAGATCATCCCTCTTTCTCTTTTCTTTACACATTTGTGAACATTGCTTGACTGATTTCTCAGGGGCAAAAGGATGTGAAGAGAATTTTTGGTTAAAGTTGTAATTAAGTGGGACTGGGCACCCCGTTGCCAGATCTTTTTGCAAAATTATTGGATAAGCGGATGTATATGCCACTAGTCCAGGTGTAAAGTTTGATCAACAAGTGAAATAAAGACCATCTACCACATCCTCATGAGCTTGTAAACAGTGACACAAAAAGGAGTAGTAACAGTTTTGAATACTTTAAAGGTAGCACATGAAAAAATTATTTGGAGTGGCAGGAAAATACCACATAATAGGTAGTTATGGTGGACACAGACGGCATGGATTTTGGCTCAAGGATTTGGATGCACAAACATCATTCCCTCTTAGTACAGAGTTAAGGCTAGCAAGGTTATTTAAGCAAACACAGGCTGTCAACTGGTACAGCAAGAACTTATATGATAAACATACTTGAAAAATTATAAGACTCCACATTGTCTTCCTTGTTAACCAAAATCTTTTACTAGAAAATATCTAGACTTTTGGAACTACCAATGATACAAATCTAATATCAACAAGCTTTACGGTAGTTCTTCACTAATTGTCTTTACTTACATGATGCACAAGTTTAAACATTACTTACTTGGTAACTCAAAACAATTGACAAGTATCAAATTACTCAAGACAGTGATCTACAAGACTATGTAAGCATTTTTATACCACTACCACATGCATAGCATTTTCTGTTCTAACCAAACACCAATCAACTTATTTAAACAACTCTCCAAACAAATATAAGTGAAACAAGAGAGTACTTTTTTCAAAAGAACTAATAGCTCTGACAAGAGATATATGAAAACAGAGAGCGAGAAGCTTTAGCAACGCTAGACAGGAATACTCAACAAATATAAGTGAAGAATAGGAGTATTCTAATGAAAAAGCGGAGCGTGTCTCTCCCCAAACAAGAGTTGTGATCAAGCATTGTAATGACAAGAGGACAAAACATAAAAAAAACTGAAAGTAAAAGCATACAGACGCTCCAAGAACAGTACATATAATGTGAAGAAATAAAAATATAATCTTACTAGAGATGACTTGATAGTTTGTTGATGAAGAAGGGGATGCTTTGGGCATCCCCAAGCTTAGACGCTTGGGTCTTTTTGAATATATTGGGGAGATCCATGGGAGCTTCCCCAAGCTTAAGTTTTCACTCTTCTTGATCTTATAATATCATCCTCCTCTCTTAACACTTGAAAACTTCTTTCACACCAAAACTCAACATTTTTCTCATTAGCGGGTTAGTGCATCAAAACAAATAATCTCACTTGGTTCTGTAAGGACACAAATTCATAAGCAATCATTTTAAAACATTAGCTACTGTTACTAGGCTTAAGTGATGCTCTTTCACCGTAAAAGAAACCACTCAACACTTGTAAAAGAGAGAATGCAAAACAAAGACAGAATCTGTCAAAACCAGAACAGTCTGTAAAGATGTTTTTTTCGGGACACTTACGTCGCTCAAATCGAAACACTTTAGTCGTACGAAAGTTGCGCACATATCTCAGGAACACGCACAAAAATTGGCAGATTTTTCAAATTTTTCTGATTTTCTACGGCGAGAAACGGTGACGTTCCAAAAATCTGTTCCTGTGCAGTAATCCAAATATAGGTACCATCTTGTCATAAGAGACTTTTCTTGGCACAACGAAACAGCAAATAAAAGATACAAAGATGTTGTTACAGAAGTAAACAAGCATCTTGACTCAAGAAACAAAAATAACAGGAAGTAAAAACAATGGGTTGCCTCCCATAAGCACTTCTCTTTAAAGCCTTTTAGCTAGGCATGCCAATTTTGATGATTCTCTCATATGTATAAGAGTTGAATATAAAAGAGCATAAAAAGCAAATACCAAACACATTTAAGTCTAACCTACTTCCTATACAAAGGAATCTTGTAAGAAAATAAATCAACGAAGCACAAAGTGACTAGCATAGGAAGGCAAAACAATTGCAACTTCAAAACTTTCAACATAAAGAGAGGAGACTTAATATTATTGTGATATATGAATCCATGTCTCCCTCTCTCATCATGACCAATAGGTCATAAAGTAACCATCAAATAAAAACAAATCAAGAGAAATCTCAAATCTTTCATCATAAAGAGAGGTGTTTTACTAACATGAAATTTTTTACAACAATATTTTCCTCTCTCATAATAATTTCCAGTAGCATCATGAACCAAATTAACAATATAGCTATCACATAAAGCATTCTTATCATGATCCACATGCACAAAAGTATCATTACTCTCTACATAAGCATAATCAATTTTATTAGTAATAGTGGGAGTAAAACTATCACAACCATCATTGTAATCATCATAAATTGCAGGCATAGTATAATCATAATAAACTTTATCCTCCATAGTAGGTGGCACCAAAATACCACTATCATTATAATCATCATAAATTGGAGGCAAAGTATCATCAAAGAAAATTTTCTCCTCAAAACTTGGGGGACTAAAAATATCATATTCATCAAAACCAGCTTCCCCAAGCTTAGACTTTTCCATAGCATTAGCAATAATGGTGTTCAAAGAATTTATAGTAATAACATTGCTACCATCATACAAATAATTTTCCATAGGTTTTTTAATTTTCTGTTCAAACACATCATGTCCTAACTCAAGATAAATTTCATAGAGCTCTCTAATTTTGTTGTTGTTTTCCATTAAGCCTAACTAGTGAAATAAAAACAAGAAGCAAAAAAGATATAATTGCAGAATCTAAAGAAGATAGTTTCGAGCGCTCACACGCCGGCAACAGTGCTAGAAAATAGCTTAGTAGACGGAGGATGTGAGTACCTTTTACCTTACCTCCCTGGCAATGGCGCCAGAAAAGAGCTGGATGTCTACGCACGCTTCTATTCTTGTAGACAGTGTTGGGCCTCCAAGTGCAGAGGTTTGTAGAACAGCAGCAAGTTTCCCTTAAGTGAATAACCCAAGGTTTATCGAACTCAGGGAGATAGAGGTCAAAGATATCCCTCTCAAGCAACCCTGCAATTAAGATACAAGAAGTCTCTTGTGTTCCCAACACACCCCATACACTTGTCAGGTGTATAGGTGCACTAGTTCGGCGAAGAGATATTAAAATACAAATGATATGGATGATTATAAGTGGTAATTGCAATCTGAAATAAAAATGGCAGCGAGCAAACATGCAGCAGAACTGAGAGTAAACGGTGTTTCAATGCTTGGAAACAAGGCCTAGGGATCATACTTTCATTAGTGGACACTCTCAACAATAATAACATAATTGAACACATAAATACTTCCTTCACTATGCTACTCTAAACTATTCTCCCGTTGGATAGAAATATCAATCTACTGCGTAGGGCTGCAAAGAGCACACCTTAAAGTCTGAGTAAACAAACACCACAATATCATAGAACACCAAGACCATCACGTAGGGCTATAAAAGCACACCTTAAAGTCTGTATTCCACATCTAGGACACCCCACGCTGTCACTATGAGCATCCTAAAATGGTCCACAAACACCACAATTTTATAGTGACATCCAACATAAGAACAACTCATGGTAAATATCCCTCTAATCTTATTAATGGAGCCATACACGCCACCCACACTGTCACCTTGGTATTGTGTTGTCACATGACTCCAAAGATCATAATGATAAAACCACTTAAGTAGCATAACTATAACAATGAAGGGGAAACATCTATGAATTCAACTAGATTACAATGCTCATGATCATATAAAGATCACAACATGGGAGAGAGAGATGAACCACATAGCTACCAGTAGAGCGCTCAGCCTCGATGAGGAACTACTCCCTCCTCATCATGGGAGGCAGCAACGGCGATGAAGATGGCTCCAGGGGCACTTCTTCGTCCCGGCAGGGTGCCAGAACAGAGACTTCTGTCCCCGAATTAGGGTTTCGGATGGCGGCGGAGCACGGAGATGTATTCGGGAGTATCGTCGATTGTTTTAGGGTTTTCTCCGCTGAGGCAATAAATAGGCGAAAGGGCGGCGTCGGAAGGTTCTCGAGTCAACGAGGTGACCCCTCGGCGCCACCCCCCTCCAGGCCGCGCCGAGGACTGGCGTGGAGGCCTTGTGCCTCCCCCGGACTTGTCCTTCTGGCCCATGGAGTCTTCTGGTGAAATAGGAATGTACGTTGATTTTCGTCCAATTCCGAGAATATTTCCTGACTAGCTTTTCTGAAATAGAAAAACAGCAGAAAACAGGAACTGCCACTGTGGCATCTTGTTAATAGGTTAGTCCCAGAAAATGCATAATAATGGTATGAAGTGTATGTAAAACATGTAGCAATTGGCATAATAACAACATGGAACATCAAAAATTATAGATACGTTTGAGACGTAACAGAACCCATCATTAAAATGAAAGTAAATGATTTTGATTCCAATGCTTTGTGTGATCTTGGTGCTAGTATTTCTGTTATGCCTAAAAAGCTTTATGATATCCTTGATCTTGCACCTTTGGAAAAATGTTATTTGGATGTTCACTTTGTTGATTCTTCTATGAAGAAACCTTTGGGGAGAGTTGATAATGTTCTTATTATGGTTAACAATAACCTTGTCCCTGTTGATTTCATGGTTTTGGATATTGAATGCAATCCTTCTTATCCTATTGTGTTGGGAAGACCTTTTCTTAGAACTGTTGGTGCTGTTATTGATATGAAAGAGGGGAATATAAAATTTCAGTTCCCACTCAGGAAAGGTATGGAACACTTCCCTAGAAGAAGGATGAAACACCCTTTTGATACTATTGTTAGGGCAAGTTATAATGTTGATGTTTTTGGTCTTGACAATACTTGATTCATGTTTCATGCCTAGCTAAAAGGAGTTAAAGAGAAGCGCTTATGGGAGACAACCCATTGTTTTTACTTTCTGTTATTTTTCTTTATTGAGTCAAGGAGCATGTTTAATTCTGTAAAAACTCCTTTGTATCTTTTATTTGCTGTTTTGTTGTGCCAAGAAAAGTCTCTTATGACAAGATGGTACCTATATTTGGATTACTGCACAGGAACAGATTTCTGGAACGTCGCCGTTTCTCGCCGTAGAAAATCAATTTTTTTTGAAAAAATCTGCCAATTTTTGTGCGTGTTCCTGAGATATGTACGCAACTTTAGCACGACTAAAGTTTTTCGATTTGAGTGACGTAAGTGTCCCGAAAAAATCATCTTTACGGACTGTTCTGGTTTTGACAGATTATGTCTTTGTTTTGTATTCTATCTTTTACAAGTGTTGAGTGGTTTCTTTTAAGATGAAAGAGCATCGCTTAAGCCTAGTAACAGTAGCTAATGTTTGAAAATGATTGCTTATGAATTTGTGTCCTTACAGAACCAAGTGAGATTATTTGTTTTGATGCACTAACCCGCTAATGAGAAAAATGTTGAGTTTTGGTGTGAAAGAAGTTTTCAAGTGTTAAGAGAGGAGGATGATATTATAAGATCAAGAAGAGTGAAAAGGTTAATCTTAGGGAAGCTCCCATGGATCTCCCCAATATGTTCAAGAAGACTCAAACATCTAAGCTTGGGGATGACCAAGGCATCCCCTTCTTCATCAACAAACTATCAGGTCATCTCTAGTGAGACTATATTTCTATTACTTCACATTATATGTACTTTTCTTGGAGCGTCAGTGTGCTTTTGTTTTCAGTATGTTTTTGTTTTGTTTGCTGCTCTATACTTGTTGGATCCTAGAACTCTTGTTTGGGAGAGAGACACGCTCCGCTTTTTCATTGGAATACTCTTGTTCTTCACTTATATTTGTTGAGTATTCATGTCTAGCTACTGCTAAAGCTTCTAGCTCTCTGTTTTCATATATATCTTGTCAGAACTATTAGTTTCTTTTGAAGAAAGTACTCTCTTGCTTCAATTATATTTGTTTGGAGAGTTGTTCAAATAAGTTGATTGGTGTTTGGTTGGAACAGAAAATGTTATGTATGTGGTAGTGGTATAAAATGCTTACATAAGTCTTGTAGATCACTGTCTTGAGTAATTTGATACTTGTTAATTGTTTTGAGTTACCAAGTAAGTAATGTTTAGACTTGTGCATCATGTAAGTAAAGGCTATTAGTGAAAAACTACTGTAAAGCTTGTTGATATTTGATTTGTATCATTGGTAGTTCCAAAGTCTAGATATTTTCTAGTGAAAGGTTTCGGTTAACAAGGAAGACAATGTGGAGTCTTGTAATTTTTCAAGCATGTTTTTTATATGAGTTCTTACTGTACCGGTTGACAGTCTGTGTTTGCTTAAATAACCTTGCTAGTCTAAACTCTGTACTAAGCGGGAATGCTGCTTGTGCATCCAAAACCCTTGAGCCAAAATCCATGCCATCTGTGTCCACCATAACTACCTATTATGTGGTATTTTCCTGCCATTCCAAGTAAAATTTTCATGTGCTACCTTTAAAATATTCAAAACTGTTACAACTCCTTTTTGTGTCACTGTTTACAAGCTCATGGGTATGTGGTAGATGGTCTTTATTTCACTTGTTGATCAGACTTTACACCTGGACTAGTGGCATATACATCCGCTTATCCAATATTTTTGCAAAAAGAGCTGGCAACGGGGTGCCCAGTCCCAATTAATTACAACTTTAACCATTAATTCTCTTCACATCTTTTTGCCCCTGAGAAATCAGTCAAGCAATGTTCATAAGTGTGTAAACAAAAGAGAACGAGGGATGATCTACCCGCTGGTAGAAATAACGTCCTTCATGGGAGCCGCTCTTATAAGGTCTGGTTAACTTGTGACTTAAAAGTATTGTCTATTTACTGATTTGTTGACCACTAACACACACCTCTCAAAATATATTTTTATACTCTCTATATGCTTTCAAAAACTTAAAAAGCTCTAGCACATGATTTAATCCCTGCTTCCCTCTGCGAAGGGCCTTTTTTTTACTTTATTGTTGAGTCAGTTTTCCTACTTCTTTCTATCTCCACAAGCAAACACTAGTGTCAACTTTGGTACAACAGTTGTTATATAATGATATGTTTGACTTATTGCATTACTTTGCCTTGACAATATCCATGAGATAAATATGTTAAAGTTGAAGCCAGTGCTGAAACTAAATCTTCCTTTGTGTTAGTCAAACACTTTCATTTAGGATCTATTGCTTTGTGAGCTAACTTTTATGCAAACTCTTATAGCTCCATTGTCTCCAAAGTATTATTCATGAAAGTTTACACTTGTATGATTCATTTTGTTAACTCCTTATTTACTTGTTAGCAAACTATAGACCATTGACTTGGATCACTTCATTCAGTTCATGTGCTTTGCATTACTATTTGATCAAGATTATGTGGGTAGCATGTCACTTCAAAAATTATGTTGTTTTTATCATTTACCTACTCGAGGACGAGCATGAACTAAGCTTGGGGATGCTTGATACGTCTCAAACGTATCTATAATTTTTGATGTTCCATGCTGTTATTATACCAATTGCTACATGTTTTATTTACACTTCGTAGCATTTTTATGCATTTTCCGGGACTAACCTATTAACAAGATGTCGAAGTGCCAGTTCCTGTTTTCTGTTGTTTTTCTCTTTCAGAAAAGATAGTCGCAAAATATTCTCAGAATTGGACGAAAATCAACGTGTGCAAATATCTCATCGGAAGACTCCAGAAGCCAGAAGGGGTGATGGAGTGGGGCCACGAGGCAGCCACGCCACCCTAGGGCGCGGCAAGGGGTGGGCCCGCGCCCAGCCCTGGCGTGGCCACCTCGGGTGCCCTCCGACGTCGCCCTTTCGCCTATATATTTTCGATGTCCCGAAAACCTTAAAACACCGATCATATTCCACGAAAAGTTCCATCACCGCCGCCGTCGTCAACCCTAGATCGGGAGGGTTCTGAAGCTCTTCTCGGCACCCTGCCAGAGGGGAGATCCTCACCGGAGGCCTCTACGCCGCCATGCCTGCCTCCGGAGTGATGCGTGAGTAGTTCATCCTTGGACTACGGGTCCATAGCAGTAGCTAGATGGTTGTCTCTGCACCTTGTACCTCCATGTTTAGATCTTGTGAGCTGCCTAACATGATAAAGATCATCTTATTGTAATGCTACATGTTGTGTTTGCTGGGATCCGATGAATATTGATACTATGAGCAAGTTGTTTATCAATCTATCTATTTATGTTGTTTATGATCTTGCATGCTCTCCGTTGGTAGTAGATGCTTTGGCCAAGTAGATGCTTGTAACTCCAAGAGGGAGTATTTATGCTAGATAGTGGGTTCATGCCTCCAGTAATCTGGGCTCGAGATGACAGAAACGACTAAGGTTGTGGATGTGTTGTTGCCACTAGGGATAAAACAATGATGCATTGTCTACGTGTCATTTGCATTGTTTACATTACACACTTTACTTCATGCAATAATCTGTTGTTCGCAACTAAATACCGGAAGGGGTGCGGATGCTAACCGGAAGGTGGATTATTTAGGCATAGATGCGTTGGATAGCAAGTCTATGTACTTTGTTGTAATGCCCAATTAAATCTCATAATAATCATCTTGTCATATATTGCATTGTCATGCGCTCATTATTTGTCAATTGCCCAGCTGTAATTTGTTTACCCAACATGTTAGTTATCTTTTATGGAGAGACACCACTAGTGAACTGTGGACCCCGGTCCATTTCCTCATACTGATAAAACCACCAACTGCAATCATTTGTTCTCTGTTACTTTCTGCACTCATTACTGTTTTCCACACAATACATTTAATCCTTTGTTTTCAGCAAGCCGGAGTGATTGACAACCTCTCTGTTTCGTTGGGGCAAAGTAGTTTGCTTGTGTTGTGTGCAGGTTCCACGTCAGTTGCGCCGCTGACAACCTTCTGAAGAACCTCCGTGTCCTCCTGGTTCGATAAACCTTGGTCATATTTCAAGGGAAAACTGCTGCTGCACTACATCATACCTTCCTCTTGGGGTCTCCCAACGAACGTGTGTTGTCACCGTCAACAAGCAGATCTTCTGGTTCTGTTGCTGGGAAGTAATAAAACACTCTACCATTAACACGCCATCAACCTCCAACATAAAAACACAACAAGTTTTTCATATGAAATCTGTTTTTGATGAACTTGGGCTTGTCATGAAGACACGACAAACACCAAAACCTCAGATAGAGAAAATCCAAATAAGAACCAAGAAATGTGATGCCAATTATGCAAAGGTTTGAGCTCTCTATGAATGATACGTTAAAGCTCAATCGAGAGCCCCTCTTGATATCAAAACAGCGCGTGACCAAATGGTTCGAAATGGTCATAGATCTATGACCAATATTTTCAGGGTCACTATCAAAACGTCATAGGATAGCATATTTATTGTAGTGGATAGTACGGTATCTATCCTATAACCCGGTCTCCCAACTAGCACCATGAGACCGGTAAAATAGAAACCGTATCAAGATCATACATTTGCCTTGCGCATTCCACTTGAGCTAGGTGATAACGATCTTAATCTACTCAAGTGAACCACCTTTCCCCCCATACCCCACTATGGGGGAGTCTCTTTTAGGCACATCTTCACTTGACTCTCATCTCCAAATGGGTGGCAAGCTTCAAGCATGGGATCTCTTTGAGATGCTTCTCTTGAACTTGCACTCCTCAAACTTTGATGATGACCACCACTTGACGCCATCCTCCATGGGCTAGATGACATCTTCCTTTTGATGCAAGCCCATGGAAAGATACCTAACCCCACATAGAAATACCACACACACACATATCATGGGGTAATTCACAAAGCTATATGGACAATTGCTTACCATACCAGGAGATACATGATCCTACTTGGTACATCTTGTAGCTTTGTGTGTTGATCAATATCTTGATCAACCTTGTATCTTTTTTTCTCTCTTCATTAGATGATGTCTTGAAGATAACCATTAATGATCACATAATCCTTTTCTTCAAGACATGCAATATGCTCAACTCTCACATACCAATCATCGGATAACTCCTCGAACAACAACTTGGTCATCACAAAATTTTCTTATTGATCATATCAAATATATCCATACAACTCGATGATCTTGATGCCAAATACTACATTATATCATTATCTTCATGGTATCAAACTTGAATCCAACATATGGAGTTCAAGCATTGCCTATGGACAAACACTACCAGTATAACTCAATACAATCATTATTCCATAGGGATTATCATTAATTACCAAAACCATACATGGGGGCGCCATGCTCTTTCACCTATCCTATAAGGCAGATGGAGGACCACCCCCCTATAGGACACACATCCTCAAAACAATACTCTCAATACCATCCCCATACTAAGCACACCATTCATCGACCAATCGAAACCACGACAAACATGAGCAGGCTTGTTACACGTGTTCATCTAGGGGTAAACCTGTATAAACTGTGTGTCTCGTGTGTACTAACCCATCGGATCTTGCCCTCATACCACCCTACAAATCTATTGTTGGATAAAAAATGAGTGCAAAATAAATCACACTATTGACACTACCTCGATGAAAAGGCCAATGGAATTCTTGGATACATATCCTCTTTTTGACCCCCTGGGACATGATAGTAATCCCGAAAATTAAATGTTGCATACAAACTCTTCAAACATATGACAAATAACAACGATATACGACGCATGAAGGAAACAAAAGAACATGATAATCAATGTTGGCAACGAAGTCAAAGAAAGGATGATCTTGACAATATAAGCAAGTAATATATGGAAAATGAAAAGGTTCCATATTTGACTCGTCAGTCACCACTATGACATAAATTACGTATGAGAAAAAAAATAAAGGTATGAGAAAAAAAATAAAGGTTGCATATAACTCTAAAAACATATGAGAAATAATGACGATACAAGAGGCATGTAAGAAAAACACAGACGATAAATATTGGCGGTCATGCTTGGAACGACTGAAAAGAGGACAAACTTGATGAAAAAAGTAATAATTCTCAATAAATATAAGATAGAGACAAAATAATCTTCATATGAAAGAAACTGGGGATCAATTTTTTATATATGGAAACAGAAATGAGGTCCCACTGAGACTTAAACTCGGGTTATTGGATTCAGAGTCCAATGTCCTAACCACTAGACCATGGGACCATTCAGGATGTCAGATGTCGTGGTGGTGTCACGGCAGATGCCATAGGATGGCTTAAGTTGTGGGCTCGCTAGGACGTTGGGGGATCCGGGGAGGGTTTGCGCGCTCACGAAGCACGCATGGAGAACAACCAAGAACTCGCAAGAACAAACAAGAACAAGCAGAACCAAGAAGAAGCAAAGAACACCACGATGTACCCTGCTTCGGGGCCCTCTTGTGGAGGTAACACCCCTACTGCAGCACTAGCCTACTCTCTTTATATCTCAAGTGGTTACAAGTACAGAGTGCTCCTTGAGCTGTATGAAGAACAATGGTGAGAGCTCTAGGATGAAGATGAAGGCACAGTGGGGAAATGAGCTCTCGGCGCCCTCTCTCTGCCTGTTTCTCTCGCCTCTCGTCCTCCTCTCTACTGGAGGATTTGGTAGCTTACTTATACACTAACCGAATTACCATTTTGCCCCTGGCTGGAAGTGATAATGGCATGGACAAGAGGAACAGGACAAGCCTCTGCCCCCTGTCAACCCAACGGCCGGACTGTCAGGCCCAGCAGGCCTATCTTGCCACTTTGGGCAATGGCAGGTGTAGCCCACCGGGTCTCGGTCATATCCTCTTTCCCGAATTGGCCGGGTCAGCTCCTAGGTTGCTGCGCTCCCAGGAATCCCGTGACCTGACCTGGCCGTCAAGTCCCTAGCAGGCCTATCTTGCCACTTTGGGCAATGGCAGCCGTAGCCCCCCGGGTCTCGGTCGTATCCTCTTTCCCGAATTGGCCAAGTCAGCGCCTAGGGCCTTGCGACCCGGAAAACCTGCGACTTGACCCGGCTGTCTTCTCAGCCTCTGGCAGGAGACACCCGTGAACCTTTCTGACATTACTTGGCCCTTGTGCAATATCCGGATTACCTTATCCGGGTCCTTCCTGACCAACCCGGCTAACTTAACCGGTTTCCTTCCTCTGATTCGGTTAAGCTTTACCGGATCCTCTCTGGCATCTTCCTCTGATTCGGTTAGCTTTAGTACTAACCGACTCTCACGAGAGATCCGGCCCAAGTGACCCGGCTATATGTTGATCCGGCTAGCTCTTTGCAACACTTAACACCACATCTTTGCCCTACCCGGGGGCAGCCCCCCGACAGTAGTCCCCGAAGCTGGTGCGGTTCTACAGCCTCGGCTGAAGAGCCGTAGCAGGTTAAAAATAAACATCACTAACCGAATCATATCATATAATCTTGTCTCAGGATTTCCCGGGACACTTGGCAGTGAATCTCTGCGCAAAGCCCCATAATCCGGATCTCTGATCTGACATGCCACTGACAGCACCTCATCCGGATTCTCCGGGTACTTGAGTGCATTTGACCAAACGACCGCGTCTTCTCGTTTTCTCCGTTGACCGGCACACAGGATCCGTGCAACTGCTTCCAATTCTATGGCCCAACATGTGCTTGGAACACACGGCCACAGAGGCCACAGAGTTCCAGGATGCAGTTACCGTGCGACGCTCCGAAAACCGTGCAGTAGTGCGCCCGTTACCGCTGGGCGCTATAAATATGGGCGCAGGGGGTTTCCTCTTCTTCTCCGCTCGTTCCCCACTCCGAAAACTTCCATCTGCGCCACCGCCGCCGCCGCAATCTCGCCCTCGTAACCTTGCCGCGCCGGAGACGTCCTCAACGCACCGGAGGAAAACGACCGGGGCCGCGCACCGTGCCCAGCGCCGCCGTTCCTTCATCGAGCTTCTTCCCCGTCGCGTCATCACCGTGAGTTTTCTTTTTCTCCGGTCATGGCGAACTCGAGGAGTTCATATGCCACGGGAAACTCGCATTTGTTTCTTGTAGATTTATCCGCATATTAGTCCGTCGCCCAGCCTCAGTGCATCTAGTAGATCTCCTGTCTAGATTTTGCACTACACTGCCCTAGTTTTGTTTGCCACCGTATGAGCAGTTCAACCATATTTTTACTCTTGATTTCCTTTCTTTTTTACTGCTGCAGTAGATCTTGTGTAACCCTAGACCTTTGCGGAAGGTGTTTGTGATTGCCACCCGAATCACCTTCTCTGCTGAATCCGGCTAGTTTCATCCGGGATAATATTAGCCGAATCACTCTAGATCTGGTTCGATTATACCATTATCCGATTCATTTTGACTCGGCCCTATCCGACCTCTTGCAGGATTGATCCGGATATGGCGAAGCTTCCTCCCGGCAGATGGGAGGGTTCTGATGTGACCAAGGACGATCTGGAATGGCTATTAAGCACCCGGCGTATAACCTCTCAAGTTATATGCCGCAAACCGGGGAAGGAACTCGTCCCGGTTCCCGAACCTGGTGAACGTGTGGTGTTTCTAGCGCATTTTGAGCGCGGATTCGGATTGCCGGCGAGTGATTTCTTCCGGGCTTTCCTGGATTTCTTTGGCCTACAGCCTCATCACCTCCCGGCTAATGCCTTCGTTTCTCTATCGGCTTTTAGCTCCTTTTGCGAGGGCTATCTCGGTGTCTGGCCGACCGTCGATATTTGGGCAAAGTATTTCCACCTCCGCAAACATACTATTCCAGGCACTAAGCCGAAGCTGATGACTGCTTGCGGTCCGGTTAGCATCACGCCAAGGCAGGGATCCATCTTTCCCCGTATCACTGGCCTAGACACTGTCAAGAAGTGGCAAAGGTCTTTCCTTTATGTGAAGAGTGCAGAAGGCCATGACGCCCTTAATCTGCCCGAGTTCACGATCGAGCCACCCACAGCCGAATTGAACTTCGGATACAATCCGGCCGAGACTATTGTAGAACTTCAGACTGTACATGAAACTCTGGAGGACTTCGAAGAAGGGCCTGGCCTCGGATGATCTGCTCCGGACCTTCATCGGTCGCCGGGTCTGCCCTCTTCAAAGACGTGAACACAAGATATGCCACATGGGTGGTGTGCTAGATCCTACCCGGATCAGCAGGCATGACCTTAACAAAGTCTCCATCAGGCGACGGGTAAACGCCATTGCCGCCACCGAGATGTCGGATAAATGGCGGTGGGGCGTAAAGCCGTTTTTCCGAGAGCGCCTTCCACCACAGGTTAGTTCGCCATTTTCCGAATCTAACCATATTTCGTCAAAATGGCATCGGCCTAATCCGGATTTGCCCCGACTTTTCTGTAGCTGTTTGATCGCCAACTTACCGAAGATGGAGACCTCTCCACCAAAGAATGGGGACCGGATCTCAGCCCGCCGCGCGAGGACGAAGAAGATCCGGATACGGATGATTATCTGCCTATCCCGCGCGCCAAGCCAGTCCGCAAGGGTAAGCAATCAACTATTCACAACATCTCCGACGAGGAAGATGATGATTGCAGGATCTTAGATCCCATCGACGCTATTCCGATTTCATGGTCACCACCTTGTGTTCCAGCCAAACAAGATGCTGAAGGGACATCTCGGAAACGCAGTGACGCGCCCGGATCTGATTCCCCTAAAGCCAAGAGAATAAAGAAGTCTGGCTCCAAGTTGAATCGCGTCAAGCCGATGCCTACCACCAAGGGGTAATACTGACTTAACTTCATTTGCTTTCTTCCTCTGTTAACCGAGTCATATCTATCCGAGTTAACTGTTTGCTTTGCTTTATGCAGTGATGTCCTCATCACCGCGCAGACTCATTCATCCATCTCTTCTCCCATTCCTCCGCTGGATACGGTCATGGAAACCCAGTCTCCTGATCGAACTGCCACCTCACCAATGCGTGTCACCACTGCCAATATTCCTCAGCCGACTCCCATTTCAAAGCCGGTTATTGACTTGGAGAGTGAGGAAACCTCGGCTCCAATCCGAGATTCAAGTTGGCCACGCCCTCTCAAGGAGCTGGAGAAGGAAAAGGCCAAGACATCGGCTACATCCTTGCCTAAGCCGGATCCTCGCCCTACTCCCGCAGCGCAAACCCTGCTGAATCAAGAGCAGCAGAAGAAGAAAAAGCAGAAGCAGCAACAGCAACAGCAAGTTTCCGAGAAGCAGCACAAGGAGCCACATCCGAAGCAGACTCCGGGTGCGTCACCGCAACCCAAGCCGACTCAAGGTGCCTCTGGCACACCTCCAACCACCTCGGATAAGCAGGTGGTTGCTAGCAAGAAGGTTTCTGCCGCCCCATCAGCGATTCGATTCGGCCAGTCCCTGTCGAATCCCCGCCCTCCGAGCAGCGATAAGCTCGAGTCCGCCAAGCAATTCATTGAAGCTTGGAATGATGCTGACCTCGCCAAAGATTTTTCTACTTCAGCGCCACATCCGGCTGGGCCTAGTCGGATGTTTCAATCATTACACTCTGTACAGACCTCGGTCACTGAAGCTAACCGGGTGTTTGAGGTAAATTTTTCCGAATCTTGCTTTTATTTCAACATGATCAAATAGTACTATACCCAGTCCCCGAGATTCGGGTCGAACGACTGATACTCCTCCGAGTAAGAAAGTCATTCGGCTTGAATCTCTAAAAAACTTATCATGAATGTTGCCGTAACCGAGGACACCGTGGGACTTCCAGTCCCCGAGTCTCTTTTCCAACTGATTCGGTTAATCTCGGGCCAGTCCCCGAGATTCTTTTGACGCCATTTGCCTGTTTTCTTTCAGGAAACCATGACCGCTCGCGGCAAGCTCTTTAAGCAGCTCGCCCATCAGCATCAGAAGCTCCAAACTTCCTTTGATGGGCTCTGTCTTGAAATGGACAAGAAAGAAGAAGAGCACAAGCGCGCTTTATCCGAGGAAAAATCAGAGGTGACTCGGCTCCAGCGAGAGCTTGACCGAGTTGAAAAAGTGAAGAACAAGGTTAAAGGAGAGCGGGATACGCTGAAGCGTGAAAAAGACACAATCCAGAAGGAGCGGGATACTTTCAAAGCCGGACTTGCGGAGCGGGCCAAACTGGACAAGCAAATTCAAACGAACATTGCCGAATCTGAAGCCGAAGTCAAAGCGGCTAAAGAAGAACTGAGTGCTCACAAAGCGGCCAGTGCGAAATGGCTTGCTGCACTTGCTAGCCTTAACGATGACATGGATCGTAAGTTCACCGAATCTCCTTTTTCTTTCTGCTCTTAACCAATACATATGCTTGTGTTCCTTCTCGCTGAACTCAGTATTAGCTTATTTGTTTGTAGGAGAGTTTACTAGCATCCGGCTTCAAGCTGCCAAGGCTGTGAGAAACGCCCGAGCTGAGAGAGCTAAATTAACCGAGGCTCCCCTACCAGAGACATGGGACATCGAAGATCATATTACAGCACTTAAGGCTCGGATTGCTCCTTTGAAGGATTCCCATATTGGTCTGCTCAATGCAAGTCTCAAGGCTCACCGAATCTTGTTTCCTGAAGCGCGGCAAGTTGTGCCTGTGGAGGAGCTGATCCGAGACCTGGATCAAGCAATGACCCGGTTACAGCAGTGGAGGTCTTCGTCCGCCCGCGCTGGTGCTGACGCAGCTTTGCTATTCATCATGTCCTGGTATGAGCTAATTGATCTTGCCAAAGTGCGCTCATTTCGCGAGGGTTCTCCGTGGGCTACAGACCCTACCCGGATTAAGATCCGTGAAGAAGCCGCCAACTTCATGGCCGAATTTGCACGCACCAAGCATCTTGATCTGGAGGCTCCGGTCTACTCGGATGGAGAAGAAACTGAAGAAGAGGAATCGGACGACGCCTCCGCTGAAGAATACGCCGATTCTGAGGGCGAGTCTGGTGATTCGGCTAACTCTGCCGAACACGCTCCTATCAAGATCCCAGCTTCTGACTCGGCTAAGAATACCGAAGCAACTCCGGCCCAGACTTCGGAGATACCAGCAACTGATTCGGCAGAGATTACTAAACAAGCTCAGCTGATCCGGATACCTCCGAATCTGCCCAGCCTTCAAGCTCTCCACGCAA
Organism: Poa pratensis; assembly: GCA_947311845.1. NCBI lineage: Eukaryota > Viridiplantae > Streptophyta > Magnoliopsida > Poales > Poaceae > Poa > Poa pratensis. Next base: position 137,784,325 of record CAMZMU010000041.1, on the reverse strand, counting down.
GGTTACCCCTGAAGTTCCTCCATCTGAGCCCATCCTTGCAACCGAGCCCCTGCAACCGAATCTACTCCAACCGAAGCTCCTGTAACCGAGGCTCGCGCGCCCGAGGTTCCTTCAACCAAAGCTCCTGCCACCGAACCTGCTACAACCGAGTCTGCTGCTTCCTGAAGTAACTTAGTGAAAAAACGTTAAATCCCCGGTATGCCGGGAGCAGATGTAATAGACTATTTTAAGTTCTTTCGAGACTACTTTAAATTTGCTTAACATGATCCGGACGAGGTTTATGTTGGATCATTTTAAACCGAGTCCCCGAGTCTGTTTTCTTGTTTACTATTTTTGCCGAATCTCTGCTCTTGTCTACCTTTTAGGTGTTTGACAGTCGAGTCACAAGATAGGAATCATAGCATACAATACTTGAAACATGCGAGTTGTGGTTTAGAATCATTCAACATAAACGAAAAATAAATAACAGGGGTTAGTAAACGACATGTGCCGAATCGGTTTTGGACCGAGTCCCCGAGTCCATTTTCATGTTTCCCACATTCCTCATCTCTGCTCTTGACTACCATTTTGGTGTTTGTCAGTCGAGTCACGAGATCAACAACACAACATACATTACTTGAATTTTGGGACGAGGTTCAAAGCAATTCGGCACACGAACGGTATGGACAAAACAGTAATAAAAACATGCATGAGTACGAACAGTCCCCGAGTCCAGACTCGGATTGCTGCAACTTCATTTATGATAAACTGAAATACATACATTGCGCCCCTTAGGAGTAAAAGGGTCGAAGCAGAGCTACATTCCAAGGTCTCTTAGTTTCTTGTCCGGGTCTGTCCAGGCCATCCTTCCTTGGTTCCTGTGCATCTACAAGGTAGTACGAGTCATTGTGCATAGCCCTGCTCACAATGAAAGGTCCCTCCCATGGAGGTGACAACTTGTGTCGGCCTTTGCTGCGCTGCACCAGCCTTAGCACAAGATCACCCTCATGAAACACTCGAGGGCTGATCTTTCGACTATGATATCGTCGTAGATTCTGCTGGTATATTGCTGTCCGAGATAGAGCCAATTCTCTTGCTTCCTCTAGCAGATCCACTGCATCTTCCCGAGCCTCTTTTGCCTCGGTTTCAGTATACATTGCCACCCTTGGTGCATCATGTTCTATGTCTGTGGGTAGCACAGCTTCTGCCCCATAAACCAGAAAAAATGGCGTATAGCCAGTTGACCGATTCGGCGTGGTCCTTAGACCCCACAGTACTGATGGTATCTCGTCTATCCAGCATCCCGGAGTTTTCAGCAATGGTTCAATGAGACGAGCCTTGATGCCGGCCAACACCAGGGCATTTGATCTTTCCACTTGCCCATTAGACTCCGGATGTGCCACCGAGGCTATATCTAGCCGGATTCCCTTATTCATGCAGAACCGAGCAAACTCTCCGACAGCAAAGTTTGTGCCGTTATCCGAGATGATGCTATGAGGGTATCCGTATCTCAAAATAATTTCTTTCAGAAAGTCACAGCCGAACGACCATCACTTCCGGATTGGTTTCACCTCTATCCACTTGGTGAACTTATCCACCATCACCAGCATATGTGTCATGTTGCCCCTAGCCGGCTTGAAATCTCCCACCATATCCAAACACCACACAGCAAATGGCCAAGTGATAGGAATTGTCTTCAGTGCCGATGCGGGTAAGTGTGTCTGCTTGGCAAACCTTTGGCATCCTTCACATTTTCGGACTATGTCCTCTGCATCCGCGTGAGCAGTGGGCCAGTAAAATCCATGCCGGAATACTTAGCCACCAGGGCTCTTGTACTGCAATGATGTCCACATTCACCCTGATGTATCTCAAGGAGCATCTCCTTGCCCTCGGCTGGCTCCACACAACGCTGTAGCACCTCGGTTGCACTCCTCTTGTATAACTCCTTGTTGATGATGGTGTAAGCCTTGGACCTCCTCTGCACTCGCCTAGCTTCGGTTTCATCATTTGGCAAACTCCCCTCCGACATGAACTTCATGATTTCTTCAGCCCATTCCGGTACTGGATGCAAAGGGAATAAGTGCTCATCTACTTCCACTGGTTCGGCCGCCATTATTTCTTCTATCAGCTTCTGCCCATTCCCTAAGATTCGGTTATCACCACCTTCTTCTCTGCTCCTCTTTCCTAAGATCCGGTTAGCAGTCCCCGGGTCTCGCCATGCAGTCCCCGGGTCTTCCCCAATGTACTCGACATCAACATTCATAGGGACAGCCTCAGATTCTTGCTTTGGGATAAAAATTGACTCGGAATCAGGCGAAGGTTTGATTGAAGGGACCCTTAGGTGATTCAAGGATATCCCGGGTGGAATTGCATCCCTAGACGACCCGAGTTTTGACAGGACATCAGCAGCTTCGTTCTCCAACCGAGGTATGTGCTTGTACTCGCAGCCTTCAAAAAATCCTGAAATTTTCTGGACATGAAACCGATATAGTGCCATATTGGCATCAAGAGCATCCCAATTTCCAGAAGATTGCTGCACAACTAAATCCGAATCACCAAAACATTCTATTCGGCGGATGCCGATGTCCCTGGCCACATTAAGCCCATGGATCAGTGCCTCGTACTCGGCCACATTGTTTGATGCTGAGAAATGAATCTGCAACACATATCGCAATTGATCTTGCTTCGGTGACGTGAGTACCACCCCAGCACCTAATCCGATTTTGGTTTTGGAGCCATCAAAGTGCAACTTCCAGTAATTGTAATCCGGCTTGGGTGGCTCATACTGCATTTCGGCCCAGTCACAAAGGAAATCTGGTAAAGCCTGAGACTTGATAGCATCCCTTCTCTCATAATGCGGGGTGTAAGGAGATACTTCTATTGCCCACTTGGCAACCCGGCCAGTCGCATCTTTGCACCCAATGATTTCCGCGATTGGAGCTTCACATACCACGGTAATCGGGTGTTCTTGGAAATAATGTTTCAACTTTTTGGCCGCCAGGTATACCCCGTATGTCATCTTCTGGTAGTGGGGATAATTTTGCTTTGAGGTTGAGATCACCTCACTTAAATAGTACACCGGTCTCTGCACGGATTTACCCTCCTCTTCTCGTTCTACCACTATGACCACACTCACGACCCGGTTAGTGGCCGCAATGTAAAGTAGCATTGGCTCATTCGGCAAAGGTGACGCCAGAATTGGTGCAGTGGACAACATCTTTTTTAATTCGTTGAAAGCCGAATCTGCCTGCGGGGTCCACGTGAACCCGGTGCTCTTTTTCATCAATTGATACAAGGGCAAGGCTTTTTCTCCTAGCCGACTCACAAACCGACTTAACGAGGCTAAACACCCTGTGAATTTTTGTACATCTTTTAGACATCTAGGCAATTTCATTCTTTCTATGGCTCGGATTTTAGCCGGATTCACCTCAATACCTCGGCTTGATACAAGGAAACCGAGCAACTTTCCAGCCGGGACACCAAAGGTGCATTTATCCGGATTCAATTTCAACCGATATTTTCTCAAGTTCACAAATGTTTCCTCGAGATCCTCGAGGAGAGTGTGTTTTTCTTTAGTTTTGATGACGATATCATCGACATACACCTGCACATTCTTGCCCATTTGGGAGTGTAAGCATTTCTGCATACATCTCTGATAAGTTGCACCGGCATTTCTCAAACCGAAACACATGACACGATAGCAATACGCCCCGTACGGGGTAATAAAAGCAGTCTTTATTTGATCTTTAGGGTTCAGTGGTATCTGGTGAAAACCAGAGTACGCATCAATAAAAGACAACAACTCACACCCCGCAGTAGAATCGATCACTTGATCAATCCGAGGTAAAGGAAATGGATCCTTCGGGCACGCCTTGTTTAGGTTGGTGAAATCGATGCACATGCGCCACACCTTGACCACCGCTGGTTCGTCCTTCTTCTTCTCTACCAGAACCGGATTGGATATCCAGTCTGGATGCAACACCTCCATAATGAATCCGGCTGCAAGCAACTTAGCCAGCTCATCCAGCACCACTTTTCTTCGATCATCTGAGAGACGCCGAGTCGGTTGCCTCACCGGTTTTACATCCGGCCTGACAAATAAAGAGTGCTCTGCCAACTCCCTCGGAACACCAGGCAGGTCCTTAGCCGACCATGCAAAGATATCCCGATTCTCACGGAGGAAGTGACAGAGCGCGCTTTCCTATTTCTCATCCAGCCCGGCACCAATGATGGCCATGCGCTCCGGGTTCTCCGGGTCAATGGGATCTTCTTTGTCTCCTTGGGCATCTCAAATGTTGCACCTCCATCCGGATTGGTCATAGCCAGCACACCGAGCTGAGCTGACTTCGCCATTGCCACCACCTCATGCATCTTGCTCTTCTCAGCTTGGATCACCAATGATTCGGCTAAGGTGGAACCGATTGTGGCACACTGTATGGCTTTTGTAATCTCCCGCAACAGTGATAATACCATTCGGGCCTGGCATCTTTATCTTGAGGTAGGCCACATGGGTGGATATCATGAACTTGGCTAACGCAGGCCGGCCAAGTAGAGCATGGTATGGGCTCTCCAAATCTACCACCTCGAACTCGAGACTTTCAAGCCGGTGATTGTCCTTGGTACCAAACAGCACATCTACCCAGATCTTACCCATTGGGGAACAAGACACCCCGGGTACTATACCATGGAAGGTACAACTGCTCTGCTGCAACTGATTCGGCGAAATACCCAACTTGACCATTGTGTCCCGATACATGATGTTTATGGCACTGCCATTGTCAATCAAGACTCGGCTAAACCTCACGTTAAGCTTGGGTCCTACCAAAGTCGGATCCACCACTAGTGCATAGTTTCCTGGACTTGGCATAATTCTGGGGTTATCAGCCCTGCTCCACGTGATCTCCTGCTCGGACCAATTCAGGTATTTTGGGACTGCTGGTATGACTGCATTCACCTCCTTCGCCCTTCGCAGCTGACTTTTCTTGTCAGTTGGCTCGGTCACAAAAACCACATAACTTTGATGAGCCTCCTTGTACTCATTACCGGGGTATCCACCTTGCCGACTTGGACCAGCACCATTGTCATTGCCTCCCATGTTTACCAGGTTAACCGGCTTTGTGGCTGCCGGTCTCGGAGCTCCTGCGTTCACCGGGATTGTATTGGCTCCGGTTAAAGGCATATTCGGCCTGAAATTCGGTCTAGGAGCACCTCTCTGAGGTGGTCCTCTCTGACCCTCCGCCTGAATGCGATGATGCCAGCTACAATTCCGAGTTGAATGATTGGCCGGCTTGCGTGGGTCTGTTGTGTGATAACAGCAAGGCCCGTCCAATCTTGCCTCAAAGGTTAGAGGAGGACTCGATCCATCCCACACCTTCTTTGGCCAGGCACCTTGATTCGGCCTCCAAGCTGGACCCTCAGTCTTTTGTCTCTGACCATCTCCTGCTCCAGGATGATCCATATTCACTGCAGCCACCTGATCTGAACCGTATCTATAATCCGGATCTCTTCTTTTGTAACCGAATTCATGTCGGTCATTGGGCCTCAATGGTCCTACTCGGTTATTAACCGGTTGCCTCCTGCTTGTTCCCACTGCATCCAATGCGGGCTGTGTCGGATCACCTAGAGCGTACGTATCTGCTATCCGGATCGTTTCCGCCAGTGTCTTGGGCATATCCCTCTGGAGCTTCTGCCAGAGCGGGGTGCCATGTCGGCAACCCTGCGCAAACCAAGAAATCGCCTGCTCCTCCACGACACCTTCGCAAGAGTTGCGAATGTTGCTCCACCGAGTTAAGAATTCTCGGTCTGTTTCCCGTTCTTCCTGCTTGCACGCAGCCAGGAGCTGAGGTCGGTTAGGCCTCTTGTAGGTGCTGGAGAAATTACTGTAAAATGCCTCCTCCAAGTCCATCCAAGAGTTGATACTACCCGGCGGTAAGTTGTTCAGCCAAATCCGGGCTGGCCCTTCCAACATGTGCGGGAGATACCGGACCGCCCATCGGCGATTGCCCCCCGCAATGTGCACTGACGATACATAGTCTATTAGCCAATCTTGTGGCTTTGTGTTGCCATTATATGGCTTTGTGCTTCGGCCAAGCTGAAATAACGGCACACTCGGTTCGTTCATGATCCGAGGTCCAAAACATGGAGGACCCGGTGGGCCTTGCTCTTCTAGCTTCTCGGACTGGTAAATTCTATCCAACTTGAGACGCTGATCATTCGGATCTAATGCCCGAGGTCCCAGTCTTGATGCAAGTGCATTATCATACGTCTGGTATCCGGCTCGCGCCATAGCCGAATTTCCGTCATCATAGCGGTAACCCGCCTGGCCACCACCTTGCTGTTGCGCTCGCACAATCACTTGCTGCCCAGGAGGACGAGGTGGTTGACCTCGGCCAGCCGAATTGCCCCTTCCAGCTCCCGGGTAACCTCGTCCACCACTGTTTCTACTTTGGCCACCTCTTCCTTGAGCGGCTAGCTGCTTGCCGGCATACTCAGCATCATAGGTCTGCAGCTGCTTGCTCTTACCCGAGTTCACGCTCTGGGCCCGGTCAACTCCGACGTGCGGGGATGACGCCTGCCCCTTGGATCTCTGGCTAACAGCCTTAACCGACACTACTACCCGAGAAACACCTGCATCCGGATTGGCTTTCCGGTAAGCCTCATTCTGCCGGTTACACACATCTACTAGCTCATTGACTCTCTCTGCCTGCTTCCGCCAGGCGTCCCCGGTTAGTGTGCTCAACTCGGCTCGCGCTGCCGCTGCAGCCCTAAGATTCTTAGCCGGGGAGCTATACACCGGCTTGCCTGTGCCAGATCTATGACTAGTAGCCTTACTGGAGCTCGATCCTGCAGCTCTAGCTAACTCGTCATTGAGGTCCTTACCCCGGTTACGCAACTCGGCTTTTTTGCGCGAGCGATGCACTACAGGAGTAAAACCCTCGGTGATACCATTGGCAGCATTGTACTCTCTCATATCTCTATCAAAGGCTTGCCTAGACTCCACCACTAACCGGGCTTCTTTTTGCAACCTCAGGCGCTCTGCCTCTAGCTGAGCTACAGTGAGCTCTACATCTGCCCCAGGTGCCACTGGCCGAGATAGCTTCTCCAGGACATCCTCTAAGGAGCCTCCCTACTTGACATGCCAAGCGGGCCAACCGGATCTGGTCTCTCCTTTGGGAACTTAGCTGTCCGAGTCGGCTTGCCAACCGGATCAACTGGCGTGGCCAGCTCCTCGGGCATGCTTTTGCTGGCATCTCCTTTGCCAGCTGCTGCACTTGGCCCGGTCATCATCACCTCCACGCTACTCCCGGGGCGAGCGCTACGCCGTCCGAGAGCTGCGCGGAAAGAGGGAGGATCCTCAGCCACGAGCACCTGCGCCGGGTACTCGCGGACAGGCTCGGTGGCGACGTAGGTGACGAAGCTGCCGAGCGTCATGAGGAAACCGTCTGCGGGGAAGGGCTTGTTGGCGAAGCACCCCGCGTTGTCGCTGATGAAGTTGAACTCGCCGATCTTGCAAACGAGCCCAGAGAGGACCCGCTCGCCGGAGCCAGCGACGGTGCCCGTCCGGAAGGAAACCCCAGCCAACGCCACTGCTGCCCCACGGTGGGCGCCAACTGTCGTGGTGGTGTCACGGCAGATGCCATAGGATGGCTTAAGTTGTGGGCTCGCTAGGACGTTGGGGGATCCGGGGAGGGTTTGCGCGCTCACGAAGCACGCATGGAGAACAACCAAGAACTCGCAAGAACAAACAAGAACAAGCAGAACCAAGAAGAAGCAAAGAACACCACGATGTACCCTGCTTCGGGGCCCTCTTGTGGAGGTAACACCCCTACTGCAGCACTAGCCTACTCTCTTTATATCTCAAGTGGTTACAAGTACAGAGTGCTCCTTGAGCTGTATGAAGAACAATGGTGAGAGCTCTAGGAGAAGATGAAGGAGTGGGGAAATGAGCTCTGCCCTCTCTGCCTGTTTCTCTCGCCTCTCGTCCGTCCTCTCTCTACTGGAGGATTTGGTAGCTTACTTATACACTAACCGAATTACCATTTTGCCCCTGGCTGGAAGTGATAATGGCATGGACAAGAGGAACAGGACAAGCCTCTGCCCCCTGTCAACCCAACGGCCGGACTGTCAGGCCCAGCAGGCCTATCTTGCCACTTTGGGCAATGGCAGGTGTAGCCCACCGGGTCTCGGTCATATCCTCTTTCCCGAATTGGCCGGGTCAGCTCCTAGGTTGCTGCGCTCCCAGGAATCCCGTGACCTGACCTGGCCGTCAAGTCCCTAGCAGGCCTATCTTGCCACTTTGGGCAATGGCAGCCGTAGCCCCCCGGGTCTCGGTCGTATCCTCTTTCCCGAATTGGCCAAGTCAGCGCCTAGGGCCTTGCGACCCGGAAAACCTGCGACTTGACCCGGCTGTCTTCTCAGCCTCTGGCAGGAGACACCCGTGAACCTTTCTGACATTACTTGGCCCTTGTGCAATATCCGGATTACCTTATCCGGGTCCTTCCTGACCAACCCGGCTAACTTAACCGGTTTCCTTCCTCTGATTCGGTTAAGCTTTACCGGATCCTCTCTGGCATCTTCCTCTGATTCGGTTAAGCTACTAACCGACTCTCACGAGAGATCCGGCCCAAGTGACCCGGCTATATGTTGATCCGGCTAGCTCTTTGCAACACTTAACACCACATCTTTGCCCTACCCGGGGGCAGCCCCCCGACATCAGAATACAGTTAATAGAAGAATAAAATATAAATATCAACAATACAATGCTTATAATCATGAAAAAAATAGTACATAATCGAACGTTAACATATGGATGACCATTTACACTATTTCGATGCGAAGACCAAAAGAAGTCTTGGATATTGTTCATTTATTCGACGCTTTGTGGCATAAATATTTATGATGAGAAATAGTGGTGTCATAAAAAATGGAAAAGTCTAGTAATCACCCGGGGGATCGTTACCTCCGCGTCCTCCGCCTCCATCACGCGACGCGTGGCTTTATTGGGCCCACGTGAGCCCTTTCTTCCCTTATCCTTTCGCATCCTCTCCTGGCCGCACGGAATTTTCCCTATCCAACTCCTATCACTTCGTCAACCTCCTGCTCGCGCCGTGCGTCGGCTTCTCCGCTGCTGCCTCCTCCCGCCCACCGGCCGCCGTTACTCCTCAGCAATTTTTGCCCAGCTACCTCCTCTCCGTCTTGCATCTTGCATCTCGTCGCCGACGCGCTGCAGAGGGCGGCCACCGGAGCTGCAGACGGCGGGCGCCGGAGCTACAACGGGTAGGGCGACCGGCGGCACGAGCCAAGGTGCTACCACGTCATGGTGGCGGTGCTACCGTCGGCGTGGCGTGGTGCTACCACGGCATGGCGGCGGTGCTCCCAATGTTGAGGGGTGGTGCTACCGTCGGCGAGGCGTGGAGTTACCACGGCACGGCGGCAGTGCTCCCAATGTTGAGGGGTGGTGCTACCGTCGGCGAGGCATGGTGCTACCCCGGCATGGTGGCGGTGCTCCCAACGTTGAGGTGTGTTGTTACCATTGGCGAGGCGTGGTGCTACCACGGCACGGCGGCGGTGCTCCCCAATGTTGAGGGGTGGTGCTACCGGCGGCGAGGCGTGGTGCTACCACGGCACGGCGGCGGTGCTCCCAACATTGAGGCGTGGTGCTACCGACCGTCGGCGGTGGTGCTACCATAGGTACGTGGCGTTGCTACCACAGAAGCCCGGCGGTGCTGCCATTGCCGGCTGGCCGTGCTGCCATAGGCGTCGCGCGGTGCTACCATCGGCGTCGCGCGGTGCTACAGGTGCCTGGCGGTGCTGCCTATTTTCTTTCAGAGATGCGACGACATCTTCTCCGGCGACAACGTCTTCTCCGGCGATGGCATCTTCTTCGGAGACGGCGGGCGGAGCGACGGGGGTGATGGTGTGCAGCGGCGAAGCTGTGACACCGTCTTCTCCGGTGACGACGCCTTCTCCGGCGACGGCGTGTTTTCCGACGACGGCGGACGGAGCGACCGGGGACGAGAAAGGTTCTGCTGGGCGCATGGGCGAGATGGATTTTTTCTTTTTTCTTTCATGTGGTGACGAAACGTCCCGACCTATTTTTCTTTTATGACTAGTCAACGGGGACACGTGTCGGCCTCTCCACCCGGGGGATCGGACGGAAAGATCCCCCGGCGGACGCCTAGTCCTGTCCATAAAAAATCCACAAGCATACTATAAAAATTGAAATCTTTATCTACGTGTGTAGCATGCCAAGTTTTAGTCCCTACAGATTTCTAATTCTTATTAGACATCACGAAGCGCCTGTAGCTCAGTGGATAGAGCGTCCGTTTCCTAAGCGGAAGGCCGTAGGTTCGACCCTACCTGGCGCGATTATTTTTCTGTTTCAGTACAACAGAAGTTTAATTACATGAGAAAAATGCTGGCCATGCCAGCAATAGAAGATAACAAAATACTCCCGTCTGTCCGGCGAGATGCCCGTCTCATGAAGGTGCTGCTCTAAACGAAGCCAGGCCTCACTACTTCTATGAAGCTGCATGCCTTGCTTGATGCCGTCAAGGAGCTGGACTTCCGTGGAAGGGACCTGCTCAAAGATTCAGCAACAGTAAATGGGAGTGATTAAGTATTTAGGCATGAGTACGGGTCAAACATTGGTTAGTATACGCGATCATGAATTACCTAGACCAGAGTCGCTTGAGGTTGAGGTGAGTCATCTCCTCGAGGAATTGGCACTGATACGCACTTCAGGTTACCAATCTCTTCTGGAATGCTTCCACTAAGACCTTTCTGTCTCTAAATTAGCAATTCTTGATTTTCCAGTTGACCAATCTCCCTAGGTATTGGCCCCACCAAACTGTTTGATGAGAGATCTTCCAGCACCACTTAAACACTGTCCTTAGTAAACTTCATAGTAGTTTAGTTTCTATCGTTGTTCATGGGCCTATTTCATAGTGCACTATCAACAGAGAAATTTGGATGGAATTGCTGTCGACACAGAGAAATTTGAACGGAACTCCGATGGTGATTATTTCCTTGACAACACAGAAGGTTTGTGTTTGATTCCTCCATAGCTATGTATTATGTCCTCATTATTAAGCAATTACAGAGTCCTTTGAGCCAATCGTCAAAGCTCCGTCTCTTCAGAAGCTGGGCGCCGCTCAAGTGCAAAGTTTTTGCTTGGCTGGCACTACAGTATAAGTTTTTTTTTTTGATAGTCACTACAGTATAAGCTGTGGACATCGCATAGAAGAGTGAGACATGGAATACAGGATGTCACTTTGGCCTGCTACACGTCTACAAGAGGAAGACACGGTAGATCACATCTTGGCAGGATGTGTTTCTGCCAGGCAAGTGTGGTTCGGCTGTTTTCAGAAGCTGGGAACTCTCGAAAAAAAACACTATATAATATGAACATGCAAATGTTCAAACAGAGCAACGAAGAAGAACGGTGTTTCCATAGCCAAGGAAATCTAAAATGAATTGGAATACAAGTAACTTCTTCTATACTATTTCTCACAAGAGTTGATACAAGGAAAGACTCTGCATAAGCAGAAAAGGACAAGACTTTTTGAAGCACCGGATGACACTACTGTTCAACGATTAACATGATGAAGCAACATAGGTTGCAAGGATTACAGGTGCAAATGTATTTCAGGAGCACTACAGTGCTTAGTATAATTTTGTGGACATACAATTTTGTCAAAACACCATCCAGTGTGTCATCACTTTAATCCAGGAACCAACTGGACTACGAGTAGCTACAGAATCCCTGAAGCTTACAATTCCATCAGAATAACAAAACAATCTATTTTTCTTTAGTTACAGGTGACTCGAGGTGGTCGGATACATTGAGATACCTTTTCAGGCTTCAAGCACTATTAAACGAACAAAGAAAACAAACTGCAGCAGAAAACACAAGCTACTGTACCCAAGAAAATATTGGAGATTATCTACTCGCACAACACTGGAGCTCAAAAAATGATTGTATTCCTTCCAGCACTTTAGTAAAGACTGAAGTGTATGGACGTATACTGGGCAGCAGAGGCCTATGAACTGTTCGATGTGTGCTAAGCAAGCCGAGAATGTGGATTCCATCTAGTCAAGAATAACCACAAATATCAGGGAAACCTACACTATGAGTAACCTTACATGGAGAGAGGCAACAATAATCTCCTCTCTCTTTTCTTAGCCAGCTTTCTTTGCCTCAAAATATACAGGCCGGCAGGAAGAAGAATACCAACAGAGATAATAACAGCTGATAACCAGAAGTGCCTGAAGTATAGCATCATGTACGAGGATACAATTAGGAGACAACACAGCAAGCCCCATGAGATGGCTCCAATAATGTCACGCCTGCAGCGTTCAGAAAGCACTGTTCAGATCATAAAAGAGACGAGCCTATGTAATAGAGGAAATCATTCCAGACCAATACAATAAAGTACATCACACTAGAAAGTTGCATGATTTATCTTAAGAGAACTATCAACTTACAAATTGAGGCATGAAACTCATCAATACAAGCTAAACTGGTCTTGTAGCATGGTTCAATATTTTCATTCCAGGAACATCAAGCAAGTGGTTTGTCAAAAAACAATCGCCGCAAGAGACATGAACCTCTTTTGAATGGTGCATTCAAGGTAGCGAACGTAGGTAATACATGAAGACATAAGGGGGTGTTTTGTTTCAGGAATCAACTACATCCATCAAGGGTCGCTCGACACGAGATTGTCCATCAAACTTAATGTGAGATCAAATCCTACATTTTGTACTTGGTTTACGCTTATGAATGAACCTATTTGATTCCTGACCTAGCATTTGATGGTCCATTCAACATCCAGTTATAAAATCAAGCAACCCCTGACTGGTCGCCACATATGAAAAATGGTAAAGCAAGAGCCTTCAGAAACTGAGTACACGCAGGCAGGTTTTGAGGTGGTGAAAGCAGTACTCTCGACAAGGATCACTAGAGAGCAGGCATTGTTCTAACAATTACTGTATGTATGACGCTCTTTTTCTGGATCTAGATTACCAAATAGAAATGCTTGCAGGCATTTGATACATGCAGCCACGCCGTCGATTTCAGAGTTGACTAAGCAGCTAAATGAACCGTTTCACAAGATTACAAGGGATCGCAGTACACCTAAAACAACTAGACATCCGAGCGCAACCCTGATTAGAGGAGACCAAGAAACTGTTTCCGCGCCCTCTGCCCATCCGAGAGACCAAGATCTGAGCACACAGCTAGTCAATTACCACAGCCTAGATGGAATTCTCGGTGGGATTCTTAGAAAGAACGGAGTAGGGCGGGGGATTTTACTTGTGCTGGGATCGGATCTGGTAGTCGCGCAGCTGCTCCACCAGCTTCGACCGGGTTATCATCGCAGATACCCCAGCCGCCGCTGACGGCCTCGCCACCACCGCCGCCTGCCTCTCCTCCGGGCTCGGTAGTGTCGATGCCTCCGCTTCTTGCAGATCACTGCGGATCGGCGAGCTGGGCCGATTTGGAGGCGGGGGGAAAAGTCGTGCAGAGGACGAGGAGGCGACGAGGGGATGGAAGGAAGTTCTGCTCGGGGCACTTGCGTAGCAGCTCGATTCGTTAGGTGTTTACTCAAGATATTTTACTCAAGATATTTGCGCCTTAATGTACTCCTATCATTTGTCAGTTGTCACTTCTCAACCAAGCATAGTTCGAAACAGTACTCAGTTTGACGGTTTAAATCTAATTTTATTTAATTTTAACGGAGACCAGAGCTTTATAATTCAAAGAATAGGATTGCAATGCAAAGACAAGTCACTATCATATACTAGAATGATGCATATGCATCATACTAGTGTATGTTACTACTTGCACAATGAGTAGTATAACATATGTGTGGTATTATATAATTTTGTATTTAGGTTGTAGAATCATCTTTCATTGTAATCCGTTATGATACGGTATCTAACAATATCAGTTATCTCATCATTAATTGCAGTGACATGTCAGCTTTTTACCAATATGAAATACATGATATCCCCATTGTGGTTAGTCTAAGGGCATCCAAACTTGATCCCGATAACTATGTTTGTAATAGTAACTATGTTTCTATCCAAACTTGATCCCGATAATATTACAACACGAAGGATTGCACACCAGTCAATTTATTCTGAGAAATCCGTGTGTTATGTGTTCTATTCAGGGAGTTCATGAGTCATTTGATCTATTGAAATGAATAAGGAGCTGAAGAGGGAGGGAGAAAAGTATACAAAAAAAAGAGGAAGACGAATAAACGGGAGCAAGGGAATGGAGAGGTGTCGAAGGGGACTGACAACAAGTTGGCGATGGTGCTGGCAATGGACGAGGACACCATGTACCCAACATGGAATGAGTGGTTGTCGGCATTAGAGGAAGCCTTATGGGCTTTCTGGCGGTGGTCGATGATGATGACACAGAGATAAGTGGCAAATATATGACGGGTGATAATGGGTGGCGAGACGATACACTCAAGAAGACGAAGGAAGGATGCAAATGTGAAGTGATTTGGAGAAGGATGGAACATGAGACGAACACGTCACATGCATAAGGGAGAAAGAGATGGGGAGAAGACATGGTACGGTCGCGCTCGATGTCTACAAGATAAACATTGCTTTGTAGTGTTGCCTAACTCGATTATTTTTTAGGTGATGTGCAAACCGAAAAATGGTTAACAATATTTGCTTCCTCCTAAGGCTGTGGAGATAGCTTGCCAAATTATTCTCCTTTGGAACTCCCCTTCCCCTCCTCCTCTGACGGCCTCATCGGCCGGAGTGGGGAGGGAGAGGTTGTCCGATCCCTCTTGTACAAAGAGTGTATAGAGTAGTAATAGGGTTAGGTTGTCGCTAGCGTGTTGTTGTTAGGTTGTCAGCTTGATTAAAGCGGTGAACACAACAACAACGGAGCATGAGAGCATCTCTAGCAGATACCCTATAAGTTGGTACCGAATATGTCGTATCCGGTTGACTGGAAAACTCGTTTCCGGTACCGCACGACGCGTGGAAGAACATATACACGATAATTGTACTGGATATTTAAAGCTAGATGAAATTGTGAAATTCGCGCGAGAATTGGAGCAAACAAACTAGATTAAACAGTAGATAGAACTGAAATTAAGTTCGATACATGCTAAATTAAACTACATCTAAAACAGAAATGGAAACCCTAGATCTAGCCTAAGCTTCTACGGCGGCGATCTTCTCCGGAGGCGTCGCCGATCTTTGCGGAAGCTCATCGGCGTTGGCGGCTACCTACGACTCGAGGTCGAGCTCCTCCTCCTCGGCGATGTCGCGTAGCGCCACCGCCAGCTCGTGCTCGTTGACCGCCGCCGTCAGGCGCTGCGCGGCACCGGGAGCTCTGGCCTCAACCGCCGCCGTCGCGGCGGCCACCTCCGCTTCGGCTTCGCGGACACGATCGTAAGAAGGGAGGAGAACCTGCTCGAAATGGTCGAAGCGGATGAAGGCGAAGCCCCGCCAGCGTTCGGGGGTCACACGGATGTGCCCCGCCGGTAAGGGGTCCCCTCGGAACTCCTCCTCCACCGGCTGTCGCAAGAGCTCCCCGCCCCCGCGGCTCCCGCGGCGTCATGAGGCCCGTCCACCGGCGGTCCTTGTAGGAGCCGCGCAGTTTGCCGCCCCTCGAGCGATTCGCGACGTCTCACGCCGCATTCTCCGCCGCCTCGTCTTCCGGCGGCTCCCGGTCTCCTCCGCGTCCGTCTGAGCTGCGCAGGCTCGAGCCGGCCATGGATCTGGTGGTGCGACAGCGAGAGGAGCTGCGAGGCAGCGTCTATTGCTCGCCGGAGTTGGGTGGTGCGTGCGGCGGAGCGGTGCTGGGTGCGGCGGAGGGGTGCGGTTTTCGTACCGCATCGACCCCTCCGTGCCCCTAATATTGCGGACGAGCCGCCGCTTATCCTGCTCCCCGGATAAACTTTTCCGGGGCAGGCCCATATGAGGTATCTGCTCGGGCCGAAAAACGGCCTGTACCTCATATTGGCTGGACTTTTCCGGGCCGCGAGGCTTATAGGGTATCTGCTAGATATGCTCCACTAACATGAAACAATGAAAGCACGGCACACCTCCACGCTTCCCGCCTTTTTCCATTCCACCTTACCCCGTTCTCCTCTCCGAAGCCTAGCCTTCTAGAAGCTTCCAATCTTCCATCCCATCCAGAGCCCAGTATGCAGGAGCTCCACCTGCGTATTACCATGGCCAACACCGAGACGCGGATGATGCTCGGGGACGACATGCTCTCCATGGATGATTGGGCGGCCCTGCTGACGGTCAACGACGCGATGGAGGGTAACATCCCCGACATGAGGAATAAGGTTCCCGCGCCGCCGGGATTTTTTTTGTATTTGAGGGGATTGGGTTTCACTGTATCAGGTTTTGGTGCTCGTGGATCTGCAGAGGCCGTGCGAAAGCTGAGGAGATCGGGGAAAGACGTGGAGAAGGCGCTGGGGGCAATCAAGGACAGGCGGTACGCCCCCATTTCTGGGCCGCTTCACATGGCTGCGTGGACCGGGAGGCTCGAGATGTGCAAGTTTCTCATCAAGGATCTCCGCATCGACGTCAACAAGGCTGGCTACAATGGTAATTTTTTTTTGAGGAAAGGATCCGATTCACATAAACAGAGTACCCAGTACAAATTACAAGGAAGTCCAAAGAGAAAAGAAAATTACAAACGGACCCTGCAAAATGCACAAAGCACCCTGAGCACCCTAGAGAAATTCCAATCAGATCCTTCGTCGTCTCCCAAGAAGCCTAGCCGACGCCGCCGTCGCCGTACCACCAGCCGCCGTGGAGAGAGCGCCGCTCCGCCTTGAAGATGACCGCAGAACTCGACCGCCGCTGCGCGACGGCACCTAGTCTCGATGAACGCCCACGGCCCCAACGCCACTCCCACAGCTCCACCCCTCTTCCAGCCGACAAGACACCACCCAGGCCCGCCACCACCAGCCACCACCCCTCACCCGGCGTCGCTCCCCTCGCCACCATGGCCGACCGGAGCTGAGACACCGAAGGAGACCACCTGCACCACCACCAACTAAACGGGAACGCGAAACACCGCCCGCTCCTCCCCTCACCGCCTCGGCCGGCCGGAGAAGCAACCGCGGAGCTGCGCACCCGACGAAGAACCTCCACGACCTCCCCGGCGTTCGACGCCGTAACGGGGACAGGAGGGGGAGGACCACACCCACCAGACCGGCGCCAGCGCCACCGTCTTCGCTGCCGTCGGAGGGCACGCACACCTAATAAAGGACCCTATCTACACGCAAGCATGAAGCCGGAGCTCCCCCCACCTCCCGGTGCCAGATCGGCGACCGGAGGCGGAGGGGAGCAGCGGGCTCGCCGGCGAGACCTCGAACTTTCGAGTCGCTCGCGAGTCGCCTCTCTCTGGACTGTAGCAAGAGGGACACGGAGGAGAGCCTCGATGGAGCAGAGTCCAGCACCACAAATCAGAAACAGTCTTATGTTACACAGATCCAGGGCTACAATGGTAATTAGTTTGCTGCCATCACTATTTTGACTTTGCAGAGTGGGATTGGTGGGTGCCGTTGCTCTAGTGCGACTGTTGGAAAACTTCATCAGGTGGTGGTGAGCATAATTCGTGGTATGGTGGGTTCGTTTATGGCTTCATGCCATCTGGGAGTTGCAGGAATGCCACATCAGAGTCAGAGTGGCATGAGGACTCAGGTTGTGTATGGGAACTCAGGAAAGTAAAGTTGCTTGTTTTGGAGTGGCATTGGTAGTTAGTTTTTCTAAGTTGCGCAATTCTGCAAATTCTGATGCTGCTCAAGGACGCCCTTGTTACTCGCAAGGCTGGAGGCCATCCTTGATCACCACCTATCAGTTTAAACCTAAATCGTTAGGGGTGCTGTTGGGACTGTCCAGATCTCAATTGAGCCGTTGTGGGGGGCAGTGAAGATGCTCTTACGCAAGTATACGGATAAAACCGATCAATTTCTAAGTCGGTTTACTAGAGTGGACATCGATGGCAAGTTCATGTACTAACCGTGTACTGAGAATTTGAGACATGGAGAACCACGACATAGCCAGGATGATAGACATCCCGCCCGGGTTCAAGCCTCCGTACTCGCAAGACGCAATACCTGCCTGCCTGGATTCTTCCCCTCCGGTCTCCAAAGAGAATTTGAGACATCTCTTCTCGTAAGTCCCTAGCTCCAAGCAGAAACGAAGCGGGAATTGATCATTTCCGTTCAAAACCTTCTTTGGTCGCAGTTCACACGAAACTTGCCGGTGGACAACGAAGCAGAATATTGGCAGCAGCTCCAACATTGCCATACAAACTTGCACCCGTGCAAATGTCGTCTCTTCTTCAAGTGGGCAGCTGATTGTATTTACAGCTGACTCCCCCAAAACATACACAACCCCGTGTAAGAGGATCTGGTTTGCAGCCAGCACTTCCAAATTGCTTGGCAGGTGAAATAACATGGATGGATGGATGTAGAGATGGTCTAGAAAGTTACTGGATTTTCTGTTCAACAACGAAGCTACTGAAGTTTTTGACGCACAAGTTATTGCACAACAGTGAGCACAGTACACAGGCTCCTGTCATAGCCCTGCCCCCTTGGTTCCTGCGTCAATCATGGAGACGACGAGTGTGGCATGATCTTTACTATTAAATGGGAGTCTGCGGTCATGATGGTCGGTTCGTGGTTCGTACGTCGTCTGTGGTCTGCCGATCGGCAGACGATTGGAGTCATCCTGACCGCACGCTCACATCTCCGTGGTCTGCCGAACCCTCCCACGCAAGTCGTAGCCAAAAATACGCGTCGCCGACCCACCCAGATCGATGGGAACGACGGCGAGGAAGACACGGCCGCGTTGAGGAGAGATCAACCAGGGCCCCTGCGCCAATGCCCGGAGAGGTCTTGGTCTCCACAGACGCCCGCCGCCGTCGAAATCCACACGCGACCTAGCCACTCCATCCACCGATTGAGCAGGACGCGTCGTCGCCATCTCTATTGCTGGGAAAAGCGCATCGTCGGGAGGAGCTCTCCATCGCGTCGAGCACAACATCCTCCATCCCCACCGCCGGAGCTGAACAGGAGGTTCGTGCGCTGCTGCTCGATGCATCCCTGTCTTCCTCGATGTGCTACGGTAGGAACATGGGCGGCTGCGCTCCATCTCTCCCTCAGACGCTCAGGTACTCTCTCTCTCCTCCCGCCCTCCCTGCACCTTCTCCTCTCCTACCATGGCCCGCCCAGGCCACAGTGACGAACAAGGAGGCCGGCCGGCTCACACGCCGCTGCTGCAATTGACTTTGCCTTGGCTCCCATCCCCTTCATTGGACATCTTTCCCTAATTCTACGGCTGACCTACAACACCTTTTCTTCTCCCTACCAGAGGTTGCAGGTGTGCACAGAAACTGTTTGTGTAAATGCCTAAGAGTAAAGACTGCTCCTGGAACAATGCCCGCAGCTCAACTTGGATTCGTAAGTTACCTACAAAAAGAAACCTGGATCCGTCTCTCAGATGTGTTTCTCTTGATGCTTTATGTGTTTCAATACTTATTTTTGGTTCCAATTAAATTTTACAGGTTGTATTGTTGTGCATAAATTCACGTATCAGGTTGTAGCAGATTAGATTCTGCCAGTTCTATTTTAGTGGGGGAGAAACACCAAGGCAGAATGAAAGGTATATGCTCTACATTTAAAATTAACTAAACTACAGCCGTGTTTCCATATCTATAATTAACCAAGGCTGTGGCTAATTAGTCACATCAATCATTTTTGTCTGTTTAGCTAGACTTGTAATTGATCAATGTTTGGCTCATGGCTTGCAGCCGGGAACATACTTCTACCATGCCCACTATGGGATGCAGAGGGCGGCAGGGCTGTACCGCGGGTCTCTGATTGTGGATGTGGCAGATGGGGAGGAGGAACCGTTCAAGTATGACGGCGAGCTGAACCTGCTGCTGAGCGATTGTTACCATGAGAGCATCTACAACCAGATGGTCGGCCTCTCCTCCAGCCCCATGAGATGGATCGGCGAGCCGCAGGTACCCGTCGATTATTGATCTCAACCAAACTGTGCTTCTGTACGTTCTTGCTATAGGTGTAGTATTTCATATTTCAGCTATATACAGTTTTCATGGTAGAATTTTTTTTATGATTGATGAGACTAACAATCAGGACCGTCCAAAAACAATCCAAAAGACAAAAATAATATTACATGTAGACCTCAGAAAGAGCACATGATTTCTGTCCTCTTCTGAATATTTGAACTAGAATGACCTAGAAAACTTCAGTTAACTGGTGGACTGGGTGCTTTAAAGATCGTGCAACATCCTTTAGTTTGAAAAACTAACACATCCCTTTCCTACTATAGTTTACTATATTTCATACTTTGTAATTTTTCAGACATTTCAATTATTCTTATGCAGTAGTGCAGTTAAGGAAAATAATTGTTGCTACACCATACAGATGTGTAGGACAGTAACTTACTTGAGTACACGAGTTTAGTCCTGATTAATTTTGGTTGTCAGCCTTACCTCTCAACTGAGTCTGCAGGAACTTACTTGAGTCTTGACGGTGAAGCAGCAACGATGTGTCTTTGCCATAGAAGTTTTGACTTACAGACACTCTTGTGATTTTGACGGGAACACGCTCTTGTTATTTGTTTATGAAGTTCCTGATGTTACTTAGCTGCGATCCTTCTTCTGTTTCAGTTCTCTTTTGCATTTGCAGGGTTCTTGAACACCCTGTAGGCTGCTAAGGCAGCTGCCAGAATTATGTAGTTGCGGCACTTGCATTTAAAAACGTACTCTTTTAGATTGAGTTTTACATGATGTATGAAAAGTGAGAACATTTTCGTTGATTTTAGGGTATTTTTTGAATGTGTATACATATTTCACCATAAGATGTATATGGATTATGATTTTTTTTCAGAATCGAGATTGTTTTTATCTGCCCAAAATAAATACATGACATCCAGCCTTATCCATCTTTGGTTCAACGTGTGTTATGTGGTACAAAATTGAATATTGCTATTGTTAATATCATTTTATAGTAGTCGTGGTATATTAAACATGAACATAATATCGCTGAACTTGCTGCTAATCAGATGGAGGAATGGTATGTATTTGTTGGAACTGTCTACTACATATGGATTCTTGTGAGATACATCTGGTTCATCTCAATGATAAATTAGTGAAGACTCTTTGAGGGATGGGGGTAGTACTGACCTCAGAAGTGAGATGTACAGTAGCAATGCGTACGTAGGAGCTAACGGATGTCTAAAATGTTAAAATGATCTCTCAAGTACTATCCTTGGGTCTAGAGGTTGCATCCCCCTGCCTGATAATGATCTGTTACAGGAATCTATTGTTTCAGATTTCTGTAATTTTTTTAGATTTATGGTTAATGGTTTTTGTTTGAACTAATGCAGCTTCAAGCGTGTGTGTGCCAACTGGTAGAAGCTTGCACAGCCCGCTCGACGACGTCTACGCCGGAGCCGTGGAGTAGACCGCCAACGACCCTCTTCCTGCACAACCTTCTACGCAGGACCCACGGACAAGCCCGCCAACAACCTCTTCCTCACCACCGCTGACTCCCTGTTTGAGGTACCTGCCTCGCTCCAGCCCTCAACTGCACTATTGTTTATTTCATGCAGATTGCATGCTTAGGGATGTACTGACTATAAGCAGGCTTGGTTGCTAATACTGTTGATTTATTCATGCCTGCTCAGTTTACCTCACATGACTTTAGGTCCATAGCTTTAGGACCTCATGAATCATATCCCTGGCTTGGTTGTTTCCAGAGCTTGCTATAAATTGCTTTCGCTTGACTGCAAGGGTGATTATCCATCATGGTTTAAATTGCTTTAGGACCTCATGAATACCCTATGAGTGATTATAAGATTTCCCGTGCACACTTTTACTGAACTTTCATATACTGAAATGAACTAACGTTTTTTGAGCATCCAGAAACATTTTTATAGGTGGATAACATAGCCTTCCACGCATGGGTTTCCTCTTCTAATTAATGGCCTTTTCAGATCCGTTTCAACGGCAATTCGGCCGAGGATGTAAAAGTGTCGGCGAGGAAGGCGGCATCTACGTGAACATGTTCCTCGATGATGATATGACGTGCCCTGACGAGGAAAGCTCTTCCTACGCCGATGTGTGCACCTGCGGGTTGATGTGCTATGAGGAGGTTGGTTTGGTGGACGGCGAGAAGGGTTGGCATCTGCCCAGCGTCTCGACCGGTCCGATCGATCGACGTCCATGGAGTACCTCTTGCGACGCATCCTGCTATTTGTAACTTGGTAACATGGTCGACGGAAAGCGCTGATCTGCCATCAAACAGGTCAATAATTTCAAGGTTGCAACAATTGGCGATAGTATGAGTGGTGAAAGGGGGAAGAGTCTGTTCGGTCATCGCTTGGATTGTTGGCACCCTCCTATCTTAGGCGTACAAGGGAGTAGATCTTAGTAATAAGAGGTAGGTCCTTGGGTCTGTTATTTCTATGCATACATAGTTGAACTATAACTTTTATCAATCATTTCAAAGTGGAACCATAATGTTTCTCAAAAAACGTGATTTTCACGTATAACATTATCTTTACTTGTGCATCGAGTAAAAAAAAATTGGTGACCGTAGCAACGCACGGACATTCAACTAGTTGTAATAAGTCCGGTCACAAAAACTTGCATTCTTGCAATCTTCTTCCTTAATTAATATAAGGGGCACCCTCGTTTCAAAATCATGGAGACGACATTCAGAAAACGTCATGCCAAATCTACCACACGTCAAACAGTAAATACTAAACCCAAATTGAGCAAGCGTTACCGGCTCTCATCACACCACGGCGACAGTAACGGCTCTCTCTCCCGGAGCGGGGGGAGCCCGTCGTCTTCGTCCGCGGACCCTTGTCGGAGCTCGCCGTATCCAACGGCGCACGTGGGCACAGCTCAGCACACGTACCAAATCCCAAGCCCTCTTCCACACCCAATACCTTACCTGGAATCCGCCTCCATGTGGCCGAAGCACGCCACGCAACGCCGCTCGCCTAGCTCCCGGTGGTAGGGTAGGCCGCTCGCATATGATTCTTGGGTGGTTTCCTCGGCCTCCTCCGTCTCCTCGTCCGCGTTTTAACTGACGGAGACGCTCACTCTCACGCTCGCTCGGCCGCTGCTGTCTCTGCCCCCTCTTTCCCTAACCTCTCGCTTTCTGGTCTCTGACACAATCCAATCCCGAGCGCGAATCATCCATGGAGGCCGAGTCGCGAAAGCTCCTGCTCCTCGCGCCAATCCTGCTCTGCTGCTTCGTCGACATATCCGGTAAGTTTCTTTCCCCCGCTTTTCCACCAAATCTCCATCGCCACTCCCAAACGAGCACTCTGCCTGCGGATCAAGTGACGCACCACCAGCTTTACCATCCAAATCCTTAAAGCCAAGGAATTTTATTGCCTTTATGGTAGATAATTAACTTCACTGTCTGATCGATGCATGGATTTGGTTTGGTCGTCGTGCAGGCGCGCAGTCGTACGTCGGTGTCAACTACGGCGAGGTGGCCGACAACCTGCCGTCGCCGGACGCGACGGTCAGGCTGCTCAAGTCCACCACCATCTCCAAGGTCCGCCTTTACGGCGTCGACGGGGCCGTCATCCGCGCGCTCGCCGGCACCGGCATCTCGCTCGTCGTCGGCGTCGCCAACGGCGAGATCCCCGCGCTCGCCGCCGACCCGGCCGCCGCCGCCGGCTGGCTCGCCGGCAACGTGCTCCCGTTCGTCCCGGCCTCGGCCATCTCCGTCGTCGCGGTCGGCAACGAGGTGCTCGAGTCCGGGACGCCGCCCTCGCCGCCGCGCTGCTCCCGGCCATGCAGAACCTCCGCGCCGCCGCCGTGGCCGCCGGGGGCGCGGCCGCCGCCATCAGGTTCTCCACCGTCAACACCATGGCCGTGCTCGCGCAGTCCGACCCGCCCTCCACCGGCGCCTTCCACCCGGAGGTCGCGGCCCAGCTGCAGCAGATCCTCGGCTTCCTCAGCAAGACCGGCGCGCCCTTCATGATCAACCCCTACCCCTACTTCGCGTACCAGTCCGACCCCCGCCCGGACACGCTCGCCTTCTGCCTGTTCCAGCCCAATGCCGGCCGCGTCGACGCCGGGTCCAAGATCAAGTACACCAACATGTTCGACGCGCAGGTCGACGCCGTCAAGTCCGCGCTGGGGCGCTCCGGGTTCGGCAACGTGGACATCGTGGTGGCGGAGACCGGCTGGCCGACCAAGGGCGACCCCACGGAGGCCGGCGCCACGGTGGACAACGCCAGGCCTACGTCTCCAACCTCGTCGCGCACCTCAGGTCCGGCGCCGGCACGCCGCTCATGCCGGGCAAGCCGGTCGACACCTACCTGTTCGCGCTCTACGACGAGGACCTCAAGCCCGGGCCGGCGTCGGAGCGGTCCTTCGGGCTCTACCACACCGACCTCAGCATGGCGTACGACGCCGGGCTCACCTCGACCCCGGGCAACGGCGCCGGCGCCACGGTGCAGCCCAAGGGGTCCGGGTGGTGCGTGGCGAGCGTCACCGCCACGGACGCGCA
Source organism: Poa pratensis (assembly GCA_947311845.1). Taxonomy (NCBI): domain Eukaryota; kingdom Viridiplantae; phylum Streptophyta; class Magnoliopsida; order Poales; family Poaceae; genus Poa; species Poa pratensis. Next base: position 137,759,780 of record CAMZMU010000041.1, on the reverse strand, counting down.
GCTGCAGACCGACATGGACTACGCGTGCTCCCAGGTGGGCGTCGACTGCGCCGCCATCCAGCCCGGGGGCGCCTGCTTCCAGCCAAACACCGTGCGCGCCCACGCCGCCTACGCCATGAACCAGCTCTACCAGGCCGCCGGCGGCCACCCCTGGAACTGCGACTTCCGGCAGTCCGCCACACTCACCTCCAGCAACCCCAGTAAGTACTACACACGCTCCTTTGCTCCGTTCGCCATTGCTCATTCTTCGAATCATTTAGCGCGTCACTGCTCCGCTGATTCACGGATCAGCATATCATTGCGAGTCCCGAGTGGTACCATGAATTGCAATGCAAGCATTTGGCGTCGCGTTGCGCACATGTGCACGAGTACGAAAGGAGGTCGGCTTTCTGCTATTCTTCCTTTTTTTTTTTGAACAGAGGAAAGGTCCCGAAGGACCTAGAGCTTCATATATTCAACGCTGAGTTTACAACTACTCCCTCCGTTTTTTAATATAAGATGTTTTAACATTTTTTCACATGCACATGTACACAAATGTATGTAGACATGTATTAGTATTTATATTCACTCACTTTAGCATGAATCTAGACAACATGTGCAACACCTAAAACATCTTATATTAAAAAACAGAGGAAGTATCAGATAAGGCCCTAACAGAGAATAAAATTACAACCGGGGCCATAAAATTTGCACAAAGGACCTCTAGGTAAAAAAGGAAAACGCGATCAGGTCCAGCTCCTCTCTCAGCACGATGAACCAGAGGCACGGCACAGCCATCGACTACCTCGCCGGGGACGAACCACTTGGAAGGCGGGGACGGGAGCTTGCTGCCCGCAACTCGGAGGGCCTCCATGAGGGCATGACAGCCCGGAGGTTGAAGATACCACCTTCGTCGGTCGGAGAAGACCGCAGCCAACTCAGGGGGTGGGAGTGGTCGCCACACGACCATAAGAGACGCCGGCGTGAACGCCGCCGTGAGAGTACTCCCAATCGAAGCCAGCACAATCCCCTGCCGCCAGATCCGGTCCCCATCATCCAGGAGAAGCAATCCTTCCTCCGCAACACCACCATGGCGAGCAGGAGCAAGGATCCGTCGACCCTGGGCTCTGGAAGCGAATCCGCGCACGTCGTCGAGCTTGATTGAAGAGGACGGCAGAACGGAGTCAAACACAACCTCAAACTCCGGCCATCGGAGCCCAAGAGGTCGCGCTGCCGCACATGCACACTGCCAGGAGCAGCTCGAAATCTCCCGCAGCAACTCCCCGCTGCCAACCCCAGATCCAGCACCGAGAGCACAGCCCCAGCTCTTCTCCTCGCCTCCACGGCCGGCCAGAAGAACGGGACGAACACCCAGGCTCCAGATCCGGAATAGACCAGATCTGCCTTTATTAGGAGAAGAGTTCCCTGCCTCTGCCGCACCACCAGCAAACTCCCACCATGGAAGCTCACCGGAGCACCACAAGGCCGGCCAGCCCGTGCTAGACAGGATCAACAAGCCGGAGGAACTCAGCGGCATCTCGCCAAATGCCACAAGGGACCAAGACTCTAAACCTAAATCTAAGGCGAGGAAAGGAAAACCTACCCTATACAGGAGACCACAGCCGCCATCTCTAGCTCTTCTCCGGCCGGCATAGCCGGTGGAGGAAGAGCAGAGCGACGCCGGGCAGGCAGGGGCGACTCTCAACGAGAGAGGAGAGCGAGAGAGGGAGAGAGAAGAAGGAAGCAAATGAGAGCCCCCCTCATTTGTTCCATTCACTCATTTGTCCATGTGCCGACTGCAATTGCTCGTGCGTCCACGTACATTGACGCAGGATTCCCCGAATAATCTGGCAGTACTTCAGAACTCGTGCGGTAAAAAAAAAGCTTGTACTGCCATACGATACATCATCATATTGTAGATTATACATACATAACCATGAATTTTTGACTTCTCCTTGATGTGGTAGTGCACAAGTTCGTTTTGCTTATCTTAGCAGGTCTTAACCTCGCGTCACTAACGTTATCTAGGTGTCTATATATACATACATTTCGTTGATCTATGCCAGATTGCAATGCTGACAAACATGATTGCTACTACCAAGTGTAGAACTTCTTGCTCACCTCCACACAGCACAGTTGTATTATGTATATGTACATCTCGTCGCTTTCTTGGCGGCGATGTTTCTGCATCAACGCTGTATACACGAGTGCAACCTTTTATTTCTAATTTCTCCGAGTAGCTAACCATCGTTCTCTATATTGCTAACCATCGTTCTCTGTGGTTTCTGCAGGCTATGGTTCATGCGTCTTCACCGGAGGCCAATGATGCAACGGATTAGAACAATTCTTTCCACGGGTACCATGATTTGATCATCGAATAAAGCCACAAATAGTGGTGGTGGTTGTATGTGGGGATGCATTACGCTACGCATCCCCTGTTTTATCCTAGCAGCCTAGCAGGAGTGTCCATTTTTTTCCTACTTCCTTTTTGGTTGCCTATGGCGCCTCGCCTCTTGCGTGCTAATTAGCGCTTTGGGGGCAGTTCGTTAGTTATTGTGTGTAAAGATGTATAATGTGTTGTCGCGGTTGGTATTGTTTGGGTGTAACATGGTTTTTTTTTTGAACAAGGGGATGGGGTCGAAAGACCCCACTGCTGCATATTATATTACCACGTGGCAGGTCCAAATTACAGAAAAGCCCTTTACAAATCTAGCCCTGAAAGACCTGAAATTTGAAGAAGGGCCCTTCAATTTTACAAAAAGCACCCCAGAGCAAAAGGATAGAACGCAATCAAGCCCTTGGGAGTCTCTGCCACACCTCGCCGGCGATCTCCAGGCGCCGACGCCGAGATCATCAGAGCACATCTTGCTCGGTCTCTCTCTTCCGACGAGCGATCGAAGCCACCTGCAAACTAAACACCACCGGGGACGAACCACTTGGTAGTGGCTAGCCGCCGAGCACAGGCGCTTGATCAAGAAGGCCTCCACCTTGGAGGTTGAAGATTGGCCACGAATCTGGCCGAAGAACGCGGCGGCGAACTTGTCCACCGCGTGATGAGCTCGAGGATGCAGCATAAGCGTTCTCACCGAAGAACAGGTAGTGAAGCAACTACTCTTCCACCCCTCGCCTCCACGGCCGTCCAGAGGAAGAAGCAGACACCTCGCAACCCGCTCGAAGAGGAGGCAGCAGCGCTTGATAGTGGAGCTTACCTTGAACAGCTCTTGCATCTGCTTCCACCATGGAAGCTTGCTGGAGATGTACTGAGGTCGTCGCCACACGCCGCGCTCGAACGCAGGGACACACCAGCTCCAGAACCTCTCCACAGATCCTGAAGTAGAGCAGCAACTCTTCTTCCTCCCCTCGCCACCACGGCCGGCCAGAGGAAGGCAGCACCGCTCCAGTTTTCGATCTGCATAGCTCAACACTTGATCTGCAGAGAGGAAGATACGGCAGTCGATTTTATTAGAAAACTTTCGACCACCTTCAGCCCTGCAGCAGATCCGCCATGGATCCAAGCTACAGAGGGGAAGAAGACCGTCTCCGGCGTCGCTGCGAGTCGCCAGAGCAAAGGCAGGAAGAAAGAAGAAGAGGCAGAGGAGCAGAGCATCCGCCACGAAAAAGCCTACTCTAACCCTAGTATCTACAGCCCAAGCTACGCATCCTCTTCCACACCGGCCAGCAACGCCGCCGGAGGGGAAGGAGGAGCGAGCTGGGCGCCGGATCTGGGAGGAGGAGCCGACTCTCAAGAGGAGGAGCAAATCGCCACAGGGGACGCGTCGGTGCGGGAAACGTAACAAGTCGCTTTGGGTGTAACATGGTACTCGCTCCGTTCTAAAATATTTTAACTCTAAAATGAGTGTATCTAGACGCGTTTACACTCATTTTGAGAGTCGAATATTTCAGAACGGGGGAGTAGATGCTAAATTGCTAATTACTTGTCCATTTGCTGCTGCTGTGGAGTTGATTTGTGGGATAACGTTTGGTAGGTCTGAAGTTTGACCAACTGGTTTTGTCAGGTTTGCACTGCCTTGGCCACCAACCGGGAGGCACGTGATTGACACCTTGCAACATCGTCTTTTCCCCAAGAGCCGAGTTGTTCTGTACTGTCATCCTACTAGCTTCTACTATTAACTTGTTGATAGGCTCTACAATTCAGATAATCTGGTAAAATGCTACCAAAATGAGCAACAGAGTGCAACCTGTTTTTTTTTTGAAGAACATAGTGCATTGATAGTTAGCGCAACTCTATCAGACGAAATAGGCCGTAGCCCCGCTATATAAATATATCAACTCTATCAGATACCGTGAACATTTTGTAGTATGGCTCGGGTTCTGCTAGAACAGATCCAGTATAAGTTGTACGCTAAAATCGAATCTTAGCGATTTTGACAAATTTCAACATTTGGACAATAGTTTTCTCACTTTCACCGAGTAATGGTAGACAATTGGATTTAGTACTTCACATTACTCACATTCAAACTTGATCATAGCTTTTGATCCAAAAGTATGGGTCATCATAGAACTAGTAGAACTGCTCAGCATAGGGCGCATCCGTGCTTATTCGAAAGGGGTTCACTAGATCCACATATTGCCCGCATCAACCATCTCGGAGCTCGCCGGTAGAGAGGTGTAGCCGTTGTCCAGCGTTGCATGTCGGCGTGAAATCAACCCAAGATGCAATAACGCTAGGTCGAGGATTAGTACTAGCCGTTATCCAGTCGGCTTGGCCGAAGACGATCGATTAGTACTAGTCGTCTTCGCCGATATGTGCCTTTGCACTTTGTCTTTTCCTGCATGCATTTCGCCTTTTTCTGCATGCATTACTACTGGTCGTCTTGGGCTAGGACGACAAGTACTAATCGTAGTACTAATCGTCTTCGGTGAGGACGACCGGGTACAACAACAACAACAAAACATTTTTTCCCAAACTATTTGGGTTTCATCTCCATAAGAGTGACTGGGTTTTTTCCGTTGGCTTGCCAAGCCTATCACAACCCTCCTCCTTTATTCGGGCTTGGGACCGGCTATGTTGAGACAACATAGGCTTGGGACTGGGTAATATTTTTGAAAATAAAAAAAACGCGTATTATTTTCCTATTTAAATAAATTTAGCGTATTATTTAATTTTTTTTAGCCCGGCAGGCGTTGTGATGAGGTCTAGCCTGTTGGAAATAGAATTGAGAGCAATCGAGAGAGACAACAAATGAATCAAACTTGTGTACTTCATTGATCATCGACATGGTATTTATACAGGAGGCTGCCGACTCTTGGCAGTGTCGGTTACAAGGGAAGAGGCGCATGTAGGAGGCGTCTGTTGGTGTGGAGGCGCCTGTTCGGAGTGAACAGGCGTCTGCTACAGTAAAAGGCGCTCGTACGGATAGACACGTCCATACGTCGCTTTGGACACGCCATGGGCAGTTAGAATCTAATTCTAACACTCCCCCTTGAACAAAGCTACGTCTTGTATATCTTGTATCTCTTGTATAATCTTGAGTATATATGTTCAATGTACTCGTGATGATCTTTGAAGTTGATGATATCTCCCCAAAAACCCTGTGGGAAAAATATGAGGAGAGTACTGTGTATGATATGCTGCTAAAACTCCTTTAACCCGGTGGGAAAATAAGGAGAAAATGATGCAACATATGATGGTTATTGTCTCTTTGATAACTCATATGGCAAAACCTTAAAAAGGGAAAACCCATAGCGAGTCAGAGAACAATAAATATGCCTTGTATATTTCCTTTAAAAACCCCGGTGGGGAAAACAGGAAGTATGACATATGATGTTTGAAGTTCTCCCCCAAAAACCCTTTGGGAAATATGTGAGGAGAAATGTATTTGATATGTTGTTAAAACTCCTTGAAAACCCAGTGGGAAAAGTAAGAAGAAAATGATACAACATATAATGGTTATTGTCTCTGTTAACTCAATATGAATGAAATTCATAGAGTTTAAGAGGACGATAAATATGTCGTGTATACTTTCCTAAAAACCCCGGTGGGGAAAACAGAAAGTATGACATATGATCTCATGTTGATACTACCTCATTAAAAACCTTGATGAGAACCTGAAAAGTAAACTCATAAAGGAAAAAGAGTGTAATATGATGCTTTGAACAGGAATAGTTCAGGAAGATACTCCCCCTGACTCTTACAAATCCCGAAGCCGTCGAATACCAATCCCATGAATCATTTCTGGAATGTTATAGTTGGTAGAGACTTCATGGAAAGATCTACGAGGATATCGCGTGATTCTAATTGCAAGATGTTTATTCCCGACTCTTAAGGAGTTCATGGCCATAAAACAATTTAGCGCAATATGCTTAATGATATTGCTTTTTATGTAACCTGTTTTGCATCTATGCAATATAAGCAACATTATCTGTGTAGATAATGATAGATGATTCGAGAGAACCAACACCACATGACTAATGTATGCGGTTTGTCATTCCGTGAAGCCACACGTGTTAACATGAAGCATTGCATCTTAGAATGATCGTGGTAGTATAGTCACCAGAGTCTATTTGAAGACATCAATGGAGTGACAGTTCTACCATGTATGTACACATTGTAGGATCATGTAAGTAGCCAATACAGTCTCTAAATTGGAGTTCAGATTTCTCCGAAATTGATACAATATGTCAAGATATTTGGTGCCTTGGAGATATCGAAAGATATTCTTGATCCCCTAACCAATTATGTTGGTAGGTCCAATGGCATTGAGATATGGAACATTATGTGCCAACATCTCTTCTCCATCTTCCCATGGATCTTTCTCTACGTCTAGAGATCGAACAATCCCTAGGAGATGGACATGACTTGTCTATATCAAGTTTCTCCAATTTTCTGGATATAGTCATCTTAGTGTACCATAATACTTGAGTGAAGGTGCTCGAGTTGTAGTCCCAAGCACTATTTGGGTTTATCCAGATTCTTCATCTCAAATCCGTCTGTTAGATGATCATGTGTTTTGTCATTTAGGAGTTATCTTATCTATGACATACACGCATGGGTAATCATCATGGTAGGAGTAATCCTTGTGTATAAGGAACTCACTACGTCGGTTGTACCAAAATATGCCGACAACAACAAGACTTGGAATGACTTATTGATTTTTACACAATACATGTTGCATTTGTGTTTCGATTTGGACAGAGATTCCATCGGGAACCATACATGTCGCAATCTAGTGATCCACATGGATATGTTGTCACTACACCTATCAACTGCACAGATAGATGATTTTGTACTGCCAATGTTATATGTATCGGAACGAGATTTCACTCATGTCTAGAGAGTAGGTCTCGGATCTCTGCGGAAACCCGACCTTATGCTACAAGCCTTGCTTTCTCACCACCTTGTATTTCTCATTCCGTTTCTGGAAGAAAACACATTGAATAATCCCATAGGGAATTCATTTGGAAGAGCGAGGCTATATCTGCTTGGATTGCATCCTTTGATGAGTTCAGTCCTAGCAAGTGTGTTCACACTCTGCCATGGCCATGGTCTTTGGATCTGAATCATTGTGAAGGTTGTTTGCAATCATACAAGAGATTTTTGTCGACAGTTGTAGGCTTTGGTTATATGATCTCCAGAATCGATATAGTTGGAGCAAATATCATGCACCCATGATGACTCTTCGTGATTTCCCAATACGCGTGAGTCTGGGTGTTCCGATGTCCCAGCCAGTGTGTGCAAGCTGGAGCTGGGGTTGTGGAGGTTTCCCTTCCACTGGGTGTATACTACCCATTAGGTGTTCATCAACGCAAGGTTGACTTGCATTTACTGATTTAGAGGATTTATCCTCGATTTCCTTTGTTGCTTTGCGAAAAGCTGGATCCTGGTTAGAGGCCGTACTACTCCCCCTCTTTTTATAAAAGGGAGTTGAGTGGTTTTTATTGGTACCTCCACTCTTTCAGGCGCATTTCTAGTTGGATTAGGAGTTTGTAACACCTTTGAGATCAGTAAATGAATTTGGCAGGTTATTTGCATGTGATGCAAATTTGGAATCGAACGTAGAGTCCAGATTCTTGAGTACGTGGTATGAGGAGGAACGTGAAGTCCCAATTGATTTCCTGGCATTCGATGTGGTACTTGAAATCTCCCCCTAATGCCTGGAAACAATCCTCCTTAAATATAAGCAATCAGTGTACTGGGCTATGAATACATCCCTTATGAGGGGTTCAAGGTACTGGGTTATCGACGGATATCTGTACCCCACATAGATCCCTCATATGTGGGCCCATGATGTACGCTGCGGTGGTGAGATCGGTACGCGTGAAGCGCTTCCGAACTTACGCAGATGGGAAATGCTCGGAGGATTTCCACGTATCAATTGCAGAGGGGAAGTACTGCTATATGCAGTTAGTCAGTAGCAGCGTGTAAAACTGCATGACTCCAACATGAAGTTGGTAAATTGCAATTCATTAACATGGGTCGTGCAATGAAAAAATCCTTTTGATCAGAGACAGCGCCAAAAACAATTGTGTATGGACACATAGGACATTGTGCTGAACTTCGATCCTCGGAGCCATGCACTAAATAGTGGAGGCATGTGAAGAGAATTCTGCAACAATATTTCCCATTCGAATTGATTTAATTCGATTTTTAGTCCAAACAATGGTTGGTTGGGACCACAAATATCACCTTGAATGTGTTCAAGGGACTGAAGTGATCCGTTGGCACAATATGTGCAACTAAATCTCATGACTAGGAAAGTTTAGCTCATGCAAAACATGACCGATGGAATTGCATTATATGCAACATGTGCTACGAGTTGGATGTACGTGTAGTACAATCCAGACAATAGAGGGGTACATTTTCATATACTTGTTCCACATCCATCGGATTGGCACTCGTAGAAATCTATATATAGAATTGAAGAAGTTCCAATATGGAAATCTTTATCAGATATATAGAATGTATGCAATCTTATTTATATCAGAGTGCTGATACAATATATATGTTCTATTATGACAGCACAAATGGACATTAATAAACGACCACTAAGGAGATAGTGGGACTAGTTTAAGTCTCCAAACACTTTGGTTGAGGCATACTCAACCATCATGTTCTCCGTGCCTGTAGGGTCCTGTGACTTATGGAGAGTTATGGCGTTGCAAGGTCCAGTAGGAACATCTCGCGAACAAGCAGCTCCATTGGTGTCATCTGGAGGAAGGTTGAAGTTGGCTTCAAACCTTTTCCCTTGAGGTGCTTTGCATCCCTGGGATTGCTGGTACAGAATGGCTAGATGCTTTGGGGTCTTGCACTTGTTAGTGGAATGCATGTAGAAACCACACTTGTCGCAAAGCTTAATTTTTTCAACTCGTGCTTTGCGGTGCCTTTCCCACGTCTGAGTTTCTAGGCTTTCTGTTTCGGTTGCGCTTTCGCTTACCATAGAAGTTTAAACTTTTGCCCGTTTCGCAACATTCATATGAAATTCAGGTAGAGGTTGAGAACCAACCGGGCGCTGAGAGCCATTCTTAGCGAGCAGCTCATCATGCTTTTTAGCCTGAAGTAATATATGAATAAGGTCGGAATAGACTTGGTAGTAGCGAACACGGTACTGCTGCTGCAGGATCCTGTCAGATGGAAGCATAGTAGACAGAGTTTTTTCTATCTTCTCCTCATCGTAGGTTTCCCGCAAAAGCGCAGTTTGGAACTGATCTTATGAACCTCATGATTGTACTCCTCGACAGACTTGAAGTCCTGGGTCGGCGATGTGTCCAATCATCGAGTGCTTCAGGCATGACAACTGCCTTCTGCTGTTCATACCTCGTTTTGAGGGCCAGAAACAAGGTACTGGGGAATTCTTTCTCCAAGTACTCAGACTTGAGGTCTGGATGAACATGGTGCCTTATGATGTACAAAGCAGCATATTTTTACTCATCTGTCAACGGCGTGACTCCAGACGGGAGTGGAACATCCGGAAACTGGATTGCACGCACTAACCCATAGGACGCAAGGGCGATCTTGATGTCCATGGCCCATATAGGATAGTTGTGGCCGTTGAGAGCGATTGCATCAAACTCTCAAGCCATCGTTCATCTATATGGTAAACCAGAGAATATTAATTTACATTCGGTAAATTAAAATCCATCATGGTTATGTCGTAATGAACTATGCAAAATAAATGAAGTTTCAAGAAGTGGCCTTGAACTCGTTAGTGTGTGAACCTCAAATTGTTAAGTATGACACGTTGTAGATAATCTCCAAAAGAAATTTTGGAGTAGATCTAGCAGCATTAGCGGAGTATAAGATACTCACGCTTTGAATGCCTTATATCACAACTTCATTAAAATGCATGGGAGAGCACATTGGCAATCATAATGTCAAAAGTGACAAAATGTAGGCTTAAACAGTAGGTGTAGATAAATCTACACACTACATCATGATCCCAAAACATCAATTCGAAGAAATCACTTTGATTTTGCATCTTATTTGCAAGAAATTGAAAATCTCGATTACAAATAGACATGTTAATCTCGGCATGTGACGAACATGGAAATATATATATCTTAGAAAGATTCTGGAATACATCGTACTCGACACAGAAACAATACTACAGAGGTACTGAATTTGTCTTTGCAAGAAATTAATAATCTCAATTGCAAATAGACATAATTAATCTCGACACGTGACAAACGTGGAAATATATTAAGTCAATTTAGGATCTGGAATACATCGGTACTCAAAGAAAATAGTACTGAAAAATATGTACTGAATTTTACAATCTAAAACAGGAATAGATTCACTGCTAGGCTAGAAGTGTTGTTAGAACACTAATTGCTAAAAAGCTGAAATATACGAGCAATTAAGCAAAAACAAAAACAGCAAGAGTTGCTAGGGGCCAGAACGCATGCAAAGGGCCACATAGCGCAGCCCATAGCGCATGCAAATTAGCCACATAGAGCAGCCCAGATAAGACCGTGCTGGTCAAAGGAGAGAGAATGACCAGGAGCAATTCCCAGCCTCATCTCGATCCCCAATTTCGACGATCGACACAAGCGTGACTACCACGGCTGGTCGGCCGCTTCACCGGCGATTCACCGGCGAGGGGGCCGCCGTGCTGGGTGCCAGGAGCCGCGAGAAGCAGCACGGCGCCAGCGGTCGTTCGGTACGACCGCCGCAGGGGGGTCGCGCGGTCGTTTGTTCGGGCCGCTTCCGGCAAGGCGAGGTCGCCGTGGAGTCGGGACCGAGAGCGGAACTCAGGCTACTTCTGCCGCCACCGTGTGCGTCGGGCAACGTCTCTGTCGGGAGCAGAGGCATCGGGGCCGGGGACCACCGCGCGCAGGGTGCGGGCCGTGTCCGGTGCTGCCAAGGTCGCCGTCGCGTCGGGGGGCGCGGGCGTCACAGAGGGCCGGTCGTGAGACCGAGCGTTCTCCGCGCTGGAGGTACCAGGGGTCGCGGTCGCCGACGTCCATCTTAGAAACAGGCAAAGGAAATCCTACTCACCCTTGTTCTATTTCGATTTCGATGATCTTGAAGACCAGTTCTTTGTTGTGGCCTTCGATTTTTAGAGCGATGGTGGCCAACGCCTTCTTCATGTTCTTCTGTTCCTTCGATTCAATCGCTGTTCTTGTGCTCCTTCGATTCTTTCTTGATCGATGAAAACGCTCAGATGTAGAGCAACGTGGCTGATAACGTGTTGGAAATAGAATCGAGAGCAATCGAGAGAGACAACAAATGAATCAAACTTGTGTACTTCATTGATCATCGACATGGTATTTATACAGGAGGCTGCCGACTCTTGGCAGTGTCGGTTACAAGGTAAGAGGCGCCTGTAGGAGGCGTCTGTTGGTGTGGAGGCGCCTGTTCGAAGTGAACAGGCGTCTGCTACAGTAAAATGCGCTCGTACGGATAGACACGTCCATACGTGGCTTTGGACACTAAGTAACTGCCATGGGCAGTTAGAATCTAATTCTAACATAGCCAAACCCCACATCGGGCGGGCAACGGTCACTCTCCGGGTGGTCCCATTCCCGTCCCAGGTCGTGCCATATAAGCCAACCCTATGCCAACTGGGCTCAGTGCTATTGGACCCACATGTCATAGACAAGCAGTAGGTGACGGTTCACAGCTCTCCCTTCCTAAACCCAACGCGTCCCCAACAACTCCCCCTCTCCTTCCCCCCGTCATCGTCGTCGCCGGCCAGCTCGGCTCCTCCCGTCGCCGCCGCCTCCTCCTCATCATCCTCCCGAACCCCCTCAAACACCGAACCCAAACATTGGATCTCTCCCTCCATGCCCAGAGCCAAGTAGATCCCCAACAGCGCACGAATCCCGAGGGGTGCGCGGCCGGCCATGGCGTCAGTGGCGGAGCTCAAGGAGAGGCACGCGGCGGCGACGGCCTCGGTGAACTCGCTCCGGGAGAGGCTCCGTCAGCGGCGGCAGACGCTCCTCGACACCGACGGTGAGCCATCCCCTCCCCTCCTCCCTCGGCGGGGAGCTGTCGAGGGTTCGTTGGTTGGACTTGGGAACTGTTGCTGACTGGTTTGTGTGGCGGCCGTGCAGTGGAGAAGTACTCCAAGGCGCAGGGGCGGACGGCGGTGAGCTTCAACCAGACGGATCTGGTGTGCTGCCGCACGCTGCAGGGCCACAGCGGGAAGGTTGTTCATTCGTTGACTTTGGTCCCTTGCCTCAGTTGCGGGGCATTTCTCTTTCATGCGCATTTTTTTGGAGTTAAATTTGTAAGTAGAGACGAGTCAGGTTATCGCACTTGTTGCTCCAACTGTGGAAATTACAATTAGGTGGTGGCAGTGTGAGCAATTCGAGGTTGAACGCGGGGAAGAAGATTGGGTAACAGGGTCGACCTTTAGAATTTGAATGTATGAAAACCTGGATGAGGATGAGGTTTTTCCCCCTTGGCTGTGTACCTTGACATCGAGATCAAGAGTTGTCTGGACAAGGCCGATGTTTTGTCCTAGTTTGTCATAAAATGGTGGTAGAAATAACTTGAATTTATAGGGGAAGAGAACATGGCTTCATGCAAAGGTAGCAGAGGATGTTTTGGCGTCAGCCTTTTGGCGCCAATAGCACAAACAGAATTAGGGCAATCTGGTCTTCTTACCATACTTATGACGGTACTGAACAGGAAAGTGACAGCAATGTCGTCGGGCATAATTTAACATGTTTAGGATGATATATTGCAGTCCAAGAAAATTGCAATGTCATGTAGCGGCATATCAATCTTCGGGCTGCTCTTAAGCAAAATCTACCATAAAATTATGGATGCCTTGGTTTTTAGTTTACTTATTTGACATTGGTTATCATGCCCATGGATAGAAGGCGTGATTAGGTCAAGTTGCAATTTGATTATCATACTTTACCTGTTTTGGATTTTTACAAATCCAAGTGAACAATGGGTATTAGCAGTCTATTCAAATCTGTTCCTTCCATTGTTCCATCCCTCTGTCAAGGACTCAACATTCAGTGCTACAATTAAAGCTTCGGTACCAACACTAACAATCTATGAGATGCTCATCGCCACAACTAGATTGCAGTTAAGAATGACATGATGTGAGCATTGTTATATTCTACTTAGGGCTTTAGAATGCGCACTAAGTACATTTTGCCATGCACCCATGCAAGCTGCAATCCGTCACTTGCTGTCCCACATCGAGTTCCCTACTTGCAATCACCCCAAGGCTGAGCCTGTAAATCAACCCGTTCGACCAAATTTAAACAGCCCTAATCCCACTCCACAGTAGCATTTTGGTTTGCTCTGTTATGAAATAGTAGTGCTATGTTATTCTGTAATCCTTCGCAAATTCCTCTTTTCATTTAGGGGCATGTTATTGTTTAAAAACCAACTAAACTGCAAAATATGTAGTGTAGAAAAAAATCAAGGTTCGAGCAGGAGGTATGCGGGTGATCACTAATTTTTAGAGCATTGCAATAAACAGAAAGAACAATGATGCTAAGAATTTTTGATCAGTTGGTCCTTCCAACTGCTCTGTCACGCCTAAAACTATGCTCTGTGATTTTGTTTTGGTTGTTGAGCAATTTAGATTGCTCTTGACGATAGTACCTTTGCAAAATTGCTCGTGTTGAATGGCTTCATGGTATTGTAATTACTAATTAGTACTGACTCTGACTCAACACAGGTATATTCTCTGGATTGGACTCCTGAAAAGAACTGGATAGTCAGCGCCTCCCAAGATGGAAGACTAATTGTATGGAATGCTTTAACAAGTCAGAAAACACATGCCATAAAGCTACACTGTCCATGGGTGATGACATGTGCTTTTGCACCCAATGGTCAATCTGTCGCCTGTGGCGGTCTTGATAGTGCATGCTCTATATTCAATCTTAACTCGCAAGTAGACAGAGATGGGAACATGCCAGTATCAAGAGTACTTACTGGACACAAAGGCTATGTTTCGTCCTGTCAGTATGTCCCGGATCAGGAAACACGCCTGATTACAAGCTCAGGTGACCAAACGTGTGTCCTGTGGGATGTTACTACTGGTCAAAGGATATCAATCTTTGGCGGCGAATTTCCATCAGGACATACAGCTGATGTGTTAAGGTAATTGTCTTTTTTCCCATGACTCGTTCAATTGGGCATCATGCTTGTCTTTGCAATATATATTTCTCTTAAGTCAAGACAAGTTTTTTTGCATGCTGATCGTATTTTTATTGATTAAGTTGAGTTGAACAAAGTTTCACCGTACTGATGTTAAAGCATCACCTGTTAATTCTACACATTGTCTGACTGCGTAGTATTTGTGAACAAATGACAGGTTTCACCTTTGGTGGTGCAAGTTTACTTTTAAGAGCTGGCAGTAATTAGTAATGAATAACACATAGTATGAAGTTGTCACATGGCACCACATGCAGCGTTTGGTCTGCAAGGCTTATCCCTCACAATGGTCTAACCACTATCAACTAATCAAGTAGCTCATGTGCATGAGGCAAATGCAATGATATGTTTGTAATGTGGCTCATGCTTGTGTTGCAGCTTGTAACTGGTGAAGTTGCTCGTCTAATCTGATCTTTTTTCTAGACCATGGGCTCGAGTAGAGCCCTGCTTTAACTTAATAAAGCCCTGATCTTTATTTGGAAATATATGTTGCTATTCTTTATGTGTGTACTGGTCTGAGTTATAAGTGTTCTGATCTACTATTTTTTACCCCTTTCAGTCTGTCCATCAATTCGTTAAACACGAATATGTTTGTATCCGGTTCATGTGATACAACTGTAAGGCTATGGGATCTCAGAATCGCAAGCCGGGCAGTTCGAACATATCATGGACATGAGGGTGACATTAACAGTGTCAAGTTTTTCCCTGATGGTCAGAGGTTTGGTACTGGTTCAGATGATGGTACATGCAGATTATTTGACATGAGAACAGGACATCAACTTCAAGTGTACAGTCGGGAGCCAGATAGAAATGATGATGAACTCCCTACTGTTACATCTATCGCATTCTCCATATCAGGAAGACTTCTTTTTGCTGGATACTCTAATGGTGACTGTTATGTGTGGGACACACTTCTTGCCGAGGTTTGCGTTTTTACCCCCCTTTTCCAGAAATTTAATTAATTACTGCTTAGATACTGGGAAGAAAGCTACACATCTAAAAAGAAGACTGGTTGAGTTTTACTGCAAAGCTGTAGCTGAGTTTCATTTTGTTGAAATTGAAAAGGAAACTTAGTTTAACCATGGTACAGTTTATTTACCTTATGGAAGTCAGAAGAAAGTTTAAAAATTCCAAGCCTGGTTACCAACACCACTAGTTTGATCTTTGAACTACATAAGCTTAACTTCATTATAGCCCAGCAATAATTTACCAATAATTTACCTTTTTATGTGATTGTATAGCTGTAACTATCAACTAAGAATTAACCACGTCGGAAGAATATTCAGTTACTGAGAAGTAGCTGCTTTCCGTTTCGAGATATGCATGCATCACAAAATAAAAATCATGATAACGCATAAAGTGCTGTTTGCATTTGACTGTTCTGCTTGAGTAATACATGTCACATCGTATGTCATTAAGTTTCTGCATCATCTCTATATGTAATTCATGCATTAGGGATGCTGAGATGTTGTTGCAGATCACCTTCTATTAAAAGATTACTGTTAATAGGCTATAAGAGGCTTCAGAGAATAAAGTGATCAAGTCATTCTTTTATTTTTGGACTCAGGTCCCTATGTTAATAGGCTATGTGAACCTTTTCTTTCCTTCCTAGAATTGATCAGGCGGAGAAAGTGCTCATAAAAAGCTTAACTGAATCACATGTTGCGGCTTTACGAGCTAAAGCTACTAGAACTAGACTTGTCGGGTTTGGTGAAATATATTATATCTGCTTCATCATCTTTATGCCGTGATTATACTGTTATCACTTTTGGCTTTGTGAATACTTTTTAAAATGATTCAGGTAGTGCTTAATTTGGGAACTCTCCAAAACTCTCATGAAGGCCGTATAAGCTGCCTTGGGCTGTCATCTGATGGAAGTGCATTGTGTACAGGAAGTTGGGACAAAAATTTGAAGGTAATGAAGGCGCTTTCGATACGATTTTTTTTTGTCGATTTACTCGATCAATTGCATGGCATGGTATGAATTGTTGTGCCGTAGCACTAAAAATTGTGGTAGAGCGGAACTATCAGTTGTAGGACAAGATATTACTCCCTCCGTCCCATAGTACAAGATGTTTTGGCTGTCTTATATTGTGGGACGGAGGGAGTACATCTTATGCTCTAATTCCTAATTAGTCACTTGTCCATTGCTTCAGTTATGTTTTGAAATAATTTGCACATTGCGGGGTACATTAATTTACTGAAAAGGTGCATGTTTGTTATTTGCTATATATCGTTTGTTTAGCTGTCTAGAAATCTTGCGTACTTGAATGCTAGTTGATGATTTCCGATACACATTCCCAAAAAGTGACATGAAATATTTTTCAGTCAACTCCAGCATTCTAATCTTCAAACTGTTGTTGAAACTTTTCAGATTTGGGCCTTCAGTGGACACCGCAAAATAGTCTGAAGCCCAGTGTTCTTCTTCCCATGTTGTATGTTCCTCATTGCGCGTTGAGAATGGTGGCCAACGCAACAGGTTCCTGAAGATGAAGTCGTTGGTTTTGTAGCATAGAATCTTCTGTATTATACCTTATGTCCAATGGAAAATACAGTTTATCGGCTGAAAGACTGCGTGCACGTGATGTTCTTGTACCTGGCTAAATCAGTGTACTGTTTATAGAGTTACCAGAAATGAGCGCCCATGTGATATTTTCTGCCCTTCCTCTGTACAATTATTTCAGCTGTAGAAAAGTAGTACTTTGGCATGTCTAATTTAAGACCAATTGTCTCAATTCGTTTGTTTCTGGAGTAAGGAATACTATCAACTGCGTTTCCTGTGTGCACGTGTGTAGCATCTTTTGATATTCTAGCAGATAGGCTGAAGGGTTGCTAGCCATTGTGTTGTAGTACAACCCACTGGTTTTGTTTTGAATGAAAACAACCCACTGGCTTCACCACGAGTGAGCTGCATGGCTGGCTCCAGACCTTTTAATACTAAATATCCTGACTCTCTTACAGTTGACTCAAAAATAAAATAGACAAGGTACTAGTATGATTCTTGAAATTCGAACATGCACATGTTCCAAAAATGCAAACAACATGTCTTGAACACCACCCAATCACACAATATTTTCACAAAGAAAGGGGCTATTTCTGGATCGACACTCGTAGCCTTTAGATGACGATCTTCTCATGTCTCGTCATGTATAAGAATCTCAATGTTTTGCCAAAAGTTTGTGTTGTAGCCATTTCTGGTCCATGAGAAATAGAAAGAACATCGGCAGTTTGGCACCGTGGCCATGCGATAGTCAGGCCATCGGCTCGGCCACTCGCGCGACGAGAGATGACACCCAACAACACCACGGAAGTTTCCAAAGTCGCCGCTCCAACATCCAAAACATCCCGAACAAAACCAGGCCTGCCACAAGGCTCGTGACCCAAGGCAACCGCTAGTTAGAGTTTCTTTTGATCTATCTTTGTGTGTGGCAAAGCCGCTAATTATGATGTCTCCAACGGGCCGACGCAAACAGACGAGCGTTTTGTCCATATTTTGTCCGTTTGGGTCGGCAAACGGACGCGCGTCCGGTCCATGCCCGTCCCTCCCTGGCCACTGCACACAACGGTCCGACGCATCCAGTCCGGCCGGCCAGGGTTTTGATCATTTTTGTCACTTTGATCATTCAAACAAACAAATATAGAAACAAATAGTTATTACAATCTGAATAGTTTAAATAGTTATTACAATCCAAATAGTTCAGCAGATAATAAAAATGGTTCCACAAATAGTTTTACAAACCAAATAGATAATAAATTGTACCAAAGGGAACTAATGCTGCTGGTTCTCGTAGTGCTGCCACACATGCTCCACCAACATGAGTCGCCTTCTCACGGACCTCATGGTGGAAGTCGAGTAACTGAGCAAAAGTTGACACTCCACGAGGCTCAACTAACTCCCCCTGAAACTGCCATGCCTGATCATACATGTTGTCATCGCGCTCATCCTCCACTATCATGTTGTGCATGATCACACAAGCCGTCATCACCTCCCACAGGGTCTCCTTGCTCCATGTCCTAGCAGGGTGGCGAACAATAGCCCATCGTGATTGGAGGGCACCAAATGCACGCTCCACATCCTTTCTAGCACTCTCTTGTTCTTTGGCAAATCTTTTCTTTTTCTCATCATCTGGCTTGGAGATTGTCTTCACAAAGGTAGTCCATGTGGGATAGATCCCATCAGCAAGATAGTATGGCTTGTTGTATGTGTGGCCATTGATCTCAAAGGTCACCTTGGGGGCATTGCCATTGGAGAGCCTGTTGAATACCGGAGACCGCTTAAGCACATTGATATCATTGTGCGAACCTGCCATGCCAAAGAAAGAGGGCCAAATCCACATATCTTGTGATGCCACGGCCTCAAGTATGACCGTGCACTCCCCAACATGACCCTTGTATTGGCCCTGCCAAGCAAATGGGCAGTTCCTCCACTCCTGGTGCATGCATTCTATGCTGCCAATCATCCAAGGAAAGCCCCTGAACTCGTTGATCGACAAGAGTCGGGCCGTGTCCGCAACATTGGGCTCCCTCAAGTACTCCTTGCCAAAGACTTGAACCACAACTGACAAAATTTGTACATAGCTTCTAGGCACGTGGACTCGCTCATCCGCACGTACTGGTCCACAAGATCACTGGCAACTTTGTATGCAAGCATGCGGATGGCTGCAGTGCATTTCTGATACGAGGAGAAGCCGAGGGTGCCAACCGCATCTCTCTTGCATATGAAATAATCATCATAATGCATCACTCCCAAAGAGATACGGTTGAACAACGACCGCCTCATCCGGAACCGGCGCCGAAAAATCTTGGTAGGATATGTCGGTTTCACCCAACGAAAGTAATCCCCGTAGAGCTGAACGTGGCCAGCTGATCTGTTGCGGTCCTAGGCGGGAGAACGCCGGGGCACATACCCTCTAAACACTGGCCGCATCAACTCTATGTATTCATTGACGATGAGGGTGGCAACAAGGTCATCGCTCTCATCATCGGATGAATCGTCGGAGGAGGACTGGTACATGATGTAGTTCTTGTACAAGTACTCATCGGAGCTATCCATGGCGGATCCGTACCTTAGTTCTGGCCGGGGCAAAGGGCCGAACAACTTGTGGACGGCGTCGGGGTCGTGGGCGCTCTGAGCTCCAGGGCCGTCAGATTCGCCGGCTGCGGCACGGAGGAAGGTGCTTCGGTGACGGCGAGGCAGAGGCGTAGGCGGCGGCCGCCCGGGAACGGCCTACAGTACCAGATCGGGGTGGCGACGGCGGGGTGGCGGCGGGAGGGGCGAGGTAGGCGGAGAAGATTGGGGTGGGAATGGTCTGTTCGGCGGGCCAGAGCGGACGAAGGGAGGACAGAAGAGCTATCTGCGCGTGTCCATTTTCGACGCAAACCTGGCCCAAATTTGGGCCAGGTTTTAGTCGAAACGGACAGAAAAACGGACTGCGATCAGTTTGCGTCGCCGCGTTGGGCCTTAATTTTCGCCCAAACGCACAAAGACGGACGCGCGTGGACTAGATGCGTCGGTCCGTTGGAGACATCCTTCGAGTCATGTACTTTCCACCTGTGCTCTAGTGTGATAATATCTTTACCGCTCAAGAAAAAAGAAGAGGAATGTGGTAGACAGTATACTCCATGTGTGACAGTGTGAGACGAAGGTTTCGAGACTAAGTCAGCTAGGATTTTCCTTTGACTTCTCGTCAACACACGCTAGAAAGGCAGCAGAGCAGTGTATTTATCCGATAATGCAAGGAACACAAGCCAGTCCAGGAACCTTTTTTTTCTGCCGCATGGCACACCCTTCCCCTACAATGCTCCGTCCAAGAATGAGAAATTCTTCTGATACAACACATAAACAGGAACTAGTAGCATCATTCCACCATTTGCATCCACAGAATTTGCTAAGTGTTATCTCTGCGCTAAACTAAAAATGTCTCGTCAAGCGTGGGGCCAAGTGGGTAGGTGACGAATCTTTTTCGCTCTGGATCTCCGCTCTCCGTGGCGCAGTCGTGTGCTCGAAGCCCATCGGGCTTGCGGCAATTAAAGCCCAGTTAGCTCGAACCTGCGCTGTGGCGCGACCGCTCGTGGAACCCCTGCTCGTTCGTTTAGTCCCACATCGCCGAGCGAAGAAGGACGCGGGGCGGGGCAGCGCTATAAGAAGGAGGGGGTGGCCTGGCTTCCAACTCATACCTTTCTCGGCCTTTTGGCTAAGATCAAGTGTAGTATCTGTTCTTATCAGTTTAATATCTGATACGTGGGCCATGTGTCCACAACGATATTAAATTTATTTTTTCTGGGGGAGGGTCCACCACAGTGGCTTGCCACTGGGGCCCTCAAGTGTCGCCTGGGCGTTGCACTACTGCCCAGGCTTGGCGCACCCCAACCAAGTCAATTAAACTGTTTTTTTTTTTCACTTCTCTTGTTCAACAGATGAACTAGAATAGAAGACAAAATGAGAAGTTACTGAGGATTTTAAAATGAACCTTCAAATTCCTCCCAAAATAGTGCTCCAATCATTGAGTACACTGAATATAGTGTTTCATTTGGTAAATTCACTCTAGTTTGCCAGCTTTCTAGTTGCTGAACAAGAACTAGGACCCTGACTTCTTTTCAACAACCTATTGTGCCTGGATGGCTGGAGTACATTCATCAACTCATTCTCCATCAACTGTATCGGTTTTTTTTAAATAACATTAGCAAGTGTTTGTCGTATATCAGCATATAAAGGTTTGTTGATGTGATTGAAACGATGACCAGTCGGCATTCTGAATGTACCTGCACCTCACCTGCCGAAAAATCGTCAAGAGGTGCACATAGATAGTGAAGTTGTCATCACACCTTCACACAGATGAGGTGTATTTGGCAGGGATAAAACTGTACCCCCGTGTCATCCATAAGCAAATTGTTCAACAACAAATTCACAAGTAAATATAGTTTCGATTAGGAACAAGTGATGAGTAAGGATAAAACTGTACTCCAGTTGTGCTGCTGGTGAAAAGCTGAATCTATGCTCTCCATGTATTGTATACAAGAGGAGTACAACGTTGTGTTGTCAAACATTCCAGCAGTAATAGGTCCTACTTTTACACGAAAAAATGAATTTGTAAAGATGATAACAAGAATATTTCCAGTTATCTTCTGGGTTGGAAGATGGCAGCTAAAACACAACTAATCCTCAGCCACATGTTCCTACGAGCATGAAAAGCAAGTCTCTGCAGAAAAGTAAAATCAGGGAGAATGATATTACAGCTATACAGTAAATTTGACATTAGTTGGGATGTCCAAGATTAATAAAAGGTGTTCAGGGAGTTCTTTACTGAAACTATTCCGGGGTATGCTTTCATGCCTGTGAGAAAACAAATGTAAGTCGGCTTCATGGATTGGTTGGCAGGGATTGCTCTGACGTTTTGAACAAGGTAATCCGCAACCTATATAGTAGCGATTCAACATGATTATTATTTTACACATATTTCCAAACATGAGACTGGAATATAAATTCTAAACTATGAAAGATAACTCGTCAGTTTATATTGGATCAACCATTTGGTTCAGATCAACACATCTGGTACCAGTGAGAATATGTGTTCACAGCGAAACTGACAAATGGATAATGTTTGTCTGCCTTGCGACATGGTATGAAGAACAGGTTGATATAAAGGTTTGCATGATCAAACCCACTACACAATTACAATTTTTGAATTTCTTAAATGCAAGTACGTATAAACAAGCCTGGAGAACAGGTTCAAGCTAATCGGTTAATCATTTCCACACACCAAACACATGGAAGCATACATCAGCTAAAGATGATTACTGCTACAGAAAAATAGAAGCTGTAGAATAAGAGCCAGCGCTATTCTAGAAAAAAAAGGAACACCGGCGGAGCTCTCACCACATCAGGAGCTTCGGCTAATATAATGATGAAAAACATGCCTACCAACAGTAAGATTCACAATTTATTAACCATGAATTACCCTATCAACAATGCTAAACAAAGAATGACATCATGTATATCCCTTGTTTTGTGGTAGAGCACCAGACATAAGATCAGTTGTGACCATGCCAGGCTGCAGAAATTTGTAGTTAGTTTTAGTGCGTAGATTCCTTTTCAGAGTTATAATAAGATTGTCAAGCCGAAAAGCAATCATTTTCCTATGCACATATTCCATGGTCCAATGCTTGCAGCCTTACACAAACTCTATAGTAAAACCACACCAACGATTAATTATCTTTGCAGAATAATTAGGAATTCTAGAATACTGAAGACACCAAAACAAAATGTGGAGCTACGTACTGATAAATTGTGCACCACGACATTATTAATTTCATCCATCTGCAACTCAACCTGCAATTAGAATCAAGTTATGTCTCCACATAATTTTTGTTAAGGCTCCAAAGTTCTGACATGTACAAGTAAAGTGATCAAATACACTACCTTGGCCACAACAATGCAAAAGAAAGGAAACTGAATTACACGTAAGTTTTGAGTTATTATTACAAAAATCCATGGCATTGAAGACTTGGTATCTTAGAGCGCCTGAAGGATCAGACCTCTAGTCCAAATACACAGCAATAAATCTCCTACTATTTTCTCTTTTTTTTTTGAATGGTTACTATTTTCTCTATGGATGATTACAGCTTTACATTATCCCAAATACTAGTTTGATGCAACGATAAATGAGACACTATTTTGTAATTTCAGATAGCCCTAGATATTGACAAACAATAGTTACCACAATGTACTGAATGTTTGTGCCTCACGGCTCAAGGTAATCGACACTTTCTTGAAGTTACAGTGCAGCAAATAGGTTTCTTTTGGAACTGAAGCAAACAGTTTATCATTTCTAAATACTCCATTAGAAATGTTCAAACAGAATCAGGATATATCATTATAAGTATTATCTTTACCTGTAGAGACTTCACAAAGAGCACCACACTTCTCTTCGCTGCACCATAAGCGGTAAACCAGGCAATTATCAACAATAATTACCTAAGAAGATGATTGAGTTTCTCTCTTCAAAAAATAATTTTGCTTATAACCTTCATTTAATCCAAATAACTGATACTGCGACACGATTGTGCAAATTCATTATGTCAAGTATAACACACTCATGTGGAGAGGGACAACAGGAGATACTCCTACCATACCGGCATTGAAAAACCCGGATATAGTACCCTATGTTTCAATTCCGCAGGTTCATGCTATATGAGCAGTTAAATGAAATAGCATATTCCTCAGCCAAGTATCCACAATCACTACAAAACAGAGCAAAAGGAAAATGCTATCTTGGGGTTGGCCTTCCATCAGAGCCAGCACCATCGATGTTAAATATGTGAATGCCTTCAGGTTGGTTCCACATCATATGTATTGCCAAAGATGGCAAGACGATGAAGGTTGTGAAAACGATTCTCCAGACATCATAATATAAGTTAAATGTTGAATGGTTCTCACATAATATTCTTCATAACAAGTTAAATGTTTAGTGGTTGTCGTATAAATTAAATGTTCAGACATCATAATATTCTTCAGACTACAGTCCTTTGGCCAAGGTTCTCACATGCAGAAGGAACACAGTCAGACCCTACATAGACAACGGTGGTTGCCATGCCTCAGTTATTAGTCGAGGACAGATATTCTAACAGCAATAGACTGGAAAATCCCACAAAAAATCCTTGGCAAGGTACAAGGAAAGACCTTGTCCTGGCTTCTCAAATGTGCATTTCACACCAAGCATCTGTCAGAATCCACACAAGAACCGCGAACAGCATGAGTAGTGGAAAGGCAACCACATATGCAAGAACCAAGAAGTACTTTTATATAGTAATCAGTAAGACGTTTAGCACTTTAGCCCAGACGAATTACGATCACAAAACCATCTGAACAATTGCAGAATTATGGACACAACATAAATTCGCCGAACATCAAAAGATAATGACAAACAACATAGGCAGGAATTTCTGCAATTTATCTAGAAACCAGTGAACCATTTTTTAGCCCAGATAAATTACGATCACCAAAACATCTTAACATCATTTGATCCAGCATTATTTATCTTCACCAACAGAAGCAATCAAGAAGAAACTCCGGTTCTTATGGCATAAAAGAGCCCTTCAATTAAATGTATAAAGCATAAGCAGTCACGGAAAGCTGATATATGACTTTTCAAGCTCACAATGTAGATTGGGCAGAGATATTCCATACACAATTGCATACATCAAGCAGCTAGTAGGTATCATCTTTATCGGAAAAAAAACTAGTGGTTATCATGTGTGCTTGAGGTATTCCATAAGTACAAGCAAAGCAAGGTAGTCCAAGCAAGAGGGTAGTCTGGTGGTGCCACGTCCTAAGAGCTAGACTACAGTCCTTCGGTCAAGGTTCTCATATGCTGAGGAACGCAGCCAGACCCTACATAGGCAACGGTGGTGGTCTTGCCTGGTTTTCGGTTACCCAACTTACCCGAGGACAGACATTCTAACAGCAATTGACTCATTGACTGGAAATGTCAATAAAATTACTTGGCAAGGGACAAGGGAAAGACCTGATCGTGGCTAGCAAACGTACAACCCACACCAAGCATCTGTCAGAATCAGCACAACAGCATGAGCGGTGGAATGGCAAACCACATATGCAATCAGTAACACGTTTAGCCCAGACAAATTACGATAACAAAACCATCTGAACAATTTGCATAAAAAGATGCCGGCAAACCACACAGACAGGAAATTCTATAATTTATCTAGAAACGACTGACACCCATTTTTAGCCCAGATAAATTACGATCACCATAAACATCTTAAACATTTGCAGCGTTTATAGACGCAGCATGAAGTTCCGGACTGCCAAGACATCACGAAATTCCCAATCTAACATCACCACACACAAGCATCAGAAGGTACTACCGAGGGTTCCACCATCATATCCTAAACAGACCGATAACTAGAGTTATTTATCAAGGTTGAGAGTTCAGACGCCAGTGGAGCCGAACCCTCCCTCTCCCCTGACGGTGGCGTCGAGGTCCTCCACCTCCGCGACCTCAGGCGTGGTGATCACCTCGAGGATCAGCTGCGCGATGCGGTCGCCTGGCTTCACGGTGAAGTCCACCTCTGAGTGGTTGAAAAGGATGACCCCCACCGGGCCGCGGTAGTCCGCGTCGATCACTCCGGCTCCCACGTCGATCGAGTGCTTCAGCGCCAGACCTGACCTCGGCGCTGAAAATACAAGAGAAGCATTTCATCAAACACCCTAGGCGCAAACAGAAACGAGACCACGAGATAATCTAAAAAGGCATCTCCATCATCGAGTCCAGCAGCAAGCTTACCGATGCGCGCGTAGGTGCCTTCCGGGATGGCGATGCTGAGGTCGGTGGGCACCAGCGCCTTTCCCCTGGCAGGCACGACCGCATCCGCCGCACTGAGATCAACAGATTGAAAGTCAGGGGAACCGGAAAAGAACTATCGGCGAGGAACTTATGTGGAGGTCTGTGACAACCGATTACCTGGAGAGGTCGTAGCCGGCGGCGAGGGCGGAACCGCGACGCGGCAGGATGGCGTTCTCAGAGAGCTTCTTGACCTTGAGCAGAGGCGCCATCTTGGTGATCTTGTGGGGAGGCTCGATCACGGAGTCGGCAGCAGCGCCGTTGGTAGCGGCCATGGAGACGGATGGGAGGATTCTCGGGGGCCGGCGGCGAGATGGGGGAAGAGAGGAGTTGTGGAGGAGTTGGCGGTGAGGGCGGCCGTGGTTGCGGGGGGCGATAAATAGGGAGGCGGCGGCGCGGGAAATGGAACGGATGGCGCCAAATTCTCCCGCCATAAAATTTCCCGGTCGTGCAAAGGAAAACTCGGTCTCCAACGAGCCGGAGTCGGGACGCGAGCGGCCTGGGGCTGTGGGCCAATGCCTAAGGGACGCGGCTACACGCGAGTGGTTTTGTGCATGTTTTTTTTTCTTTTCCCGCAAAGTTTTTGTACCGTGCGTCTCTATCGTGTGTTTTTTTTCTAAACTGCCCTTTTCAAAACGTTCATCCACTTTTGGCATGTGGAAAAAATTTCAACCTTGTTGTTCCATGGGAGTTTTGCCAATAGTGTTAGGTGAGCTGGACATTAGGGATTTAGCCGTGTTCGTCATAAAACTTGTCTAGTGCAGACCCAATGGATCGAAAATGGCTAAGTTTTTTGGAAAATAGACAACCAAACTGGTGTAGTTGTGCTGTCTGCTTTGCGGGATTTTCAAAGTCATAAGTGGTTGAAAGTTTTTCCACGAGGTAGAAGTGACTGAAAGTTTTGTAAATGGCTGTTTAGGGACAAAAAAGATGTATGTATCTATACCGATCTCAAACTTGTGTTATTTTCTTCTTTTTAACCTGGTTTCGTACAACTTGTGTTGAGCTCTTGAGGATGTTGTGTTTTTACATTGTTGTAGGGTTGACGAAGTGTCCTTTGTTTCTGTCATTATCATGATAAAAAGAGTAACTCGTACCTTTTTAAGGATCCTTTTATTCAAAAGAAATTATAAAGTATTTGTGGAGTGGTTCCTTAAAAGTTTTACTTATACATTGATCGTTTAATTCACAAGATTTGAAATTTTAGAAAAAATAAATTCCTAAGGATTTACTTGGACCCTCTTTTGGGGCAATTTTTCCTCCATTCAAACCCCCTACTATAATTCTTTTTTATGTGATGTCAAACACTATTTGATAGTCATCTTCTATATCTAAATAGCAAAGCCCCCACTAAAAAAAATTCTCTCAACATGCAGCCTATCCACCTCATCAAACATCCCTGAGCAATCATATCATATCCTGCCATGTCATGCAAGCCTCCACATCACCCACCACGTCATAATTTCCGCTATCTGTTTTCTCTAGCTCTCCATATGCCCCGCATAAGTGTATTCCACTATCTTCAATGGCGGTCTAAGCGTCATAATTCAAAAAAAATCAGTTCATGAGGTTTGCTGATAGCCAGGCTGAAGCTTGATCTTCTACATTTGACGACTTATGTTCCTTCAATTCAATGATCACCAAGAGTGCGAGTCTGTTGTTTCCTCTCTGTAACTGTAACTGAAGGCTTTATGGCAATGGCATTTTAACATGCATGAGCTTATTGATGTAGCCCAACATAGGCCACCCACACCAAGTACACCAATTGGCCCCATGACAAGATCAAGAGTTAAAGCTCTCCATGATAAGGTGAATTCACTTCTATCTATGTGTGATTTAGACACCCCTTTGAATGGTTTGCTACTTCATTCGGAAACCTTGTGTATACTGAGGAACCACCTTCATGAAGATCTCCAAGAAAGTATAGAAGATGGACCAGAGATCAGCCAAGGAGAAGAGGAAGAAGTACAAGCTGATGGAGAAGAAGTCCCAGGCAGTGGTACTACCGTCGACACACAGCGGTACTACCGCCGCCCACCTGATGATCGCGCTGAGGCAGAAGAAGCTCCAGGCGGCGGTACTACCGCTGTCAGGGATACCGCCCAAGCTACCGCCAACTCCATAAGAGCTTCTGTACTCCCGTCGGTACCCATCCGGTAGCAGTGTCGTACTACCGCCAGAAATAATTACTTGCAACC
The DNA here is from genome assembly GCA_947311845.1 of Poa pratensis. Classification (NCBI taxonomy): domain Eukaryota; kingdom Viridiplantae; phylum Streptophyta; class Magnoliopsida; order Poales; family Poaceae; genus Poa; species Poa pratensis. The sequence continues at coordinate 137,731,659 of CAMZMU010000041.1, read as the reverse complement.
TCGAAGAGTACACCGGTACTACCGCCGGAGCCAACGGTACTATCGCCCCCTTGCCAGGAGCGGTACTACCGCTAGCACCAGCGGTACTACCGCTGCACCCTTCAGGAATTCGGGCCCAGGCCCATGTAACGTCCCACCTACCTACCCCTTCGCCCATTAGACTATAAATAGCCCTCCTCTTCCTAGGGTTAGGGTTAGACTATGATATGATTTGACTTGTTGAGCTATGCTCAATCTTTCCCCTTGTGGAAACTAAGACCTCTCCGAGGATTATAATCCCGGGTTGTACAAGGCCTCTTCTTTGTAGTTGCTACTCACCAATCTCCACCTTTGTGGATTCTATTGGATCGGTGGACCTACCGGTGAAGAGAAAAGGTTCCAATTAAGAGCAATATTGACTTGGGTTGTGAGAATCGAGGGCTACCCTCGGGGCCGGTTATCGATTGACCTTCTCTTGTAGGTGTTGTTAGTTACCCCTTTGCGTTTTACCCCGTCCCCTCGTGTTTTATCCTCGATCTCCTTTTGTGTTCTTCGCCCATGTTCGTCGTGTTCATCACACCCGCCCTCAATCCATGAAGATCGGGCCTCAACCCCCATCACTTATGTGGTGTACAAGCGTACATAATTAAACTCGCCCACCAAAGCCCTCATCCTATTTATTGATTCTGCATATTATGTCTTGATACACATCACTTGGCAAGCACACCACGCCTCTACACAATCTCTATTTCAGTCCGGCCGTGCCAGTGGCAAGACATGCGGCATGCACTTAGCGCTGCTGTATTCTAATTGCCTCTCTTCTGTCAATTCACTCATCTTTTTTCTCAGACAAGGTATGTTTTCTCAGCTTGCCGATAGGGGTGCAGAGCTACAACTTCACCATCGGGATGCTTGCGAATATCAAGGAAAACTTCCTTACCGGCTCACATGCCATTACTCTACCAGGTGTTTTGCTGATTCATCTACTTAGCAAAGCTTTGATGTTCTTTGTGGCATTTGTTTTTCTGTGCACTTGGATTGTGATATGTAAAAATTGTTTTTCCTCGACAACTTTCGCATGGTGCAGCTCGCCACCAAGGCCTTGCATGCTCGTCGTGTGCCAATGGTGCTTCTCAAGATCGACATCGCGAAGGCCTTTGACACGTTTCTTGGCCGTTCCTCATTGCGATCCTCAAGCACATGGGCTTCGGCGAGCGGTGGATTGAGATTGTCTGCTCGATCTTCCGCACCTCCTCCTCTCGGGTTCTTCTGAACAGAGTCCCTGGCAGGCGATTTTGGCATCGGCGCGGAGTCCGCCAGGGCGATCCCCTTGCGCCTATGTTCTTTGTGGCGGTTATGGAGGCCCTCAACGCCTTTTTCGCAAGGCGGAAGAGGACGGCATGTTAGATCCAATGCCCTGCCATGGGGGTGAAGCATCGCGTCTCCCTCTACGCCGACGATGTCGCCATCTTCCTCTCGCCGACCGCCGGGGACCTGGGCGTCACGAACACGCTACTCGGATGTTTTGGCGCCGCCTCCGGTCTCAGGACCAATGTGGACAAATGCATCGCTATGCCGATCCGCTGCCAGCAGCGCCATATCGACGCGGTGACCGCCGTGTTCCCGTGCCAGGTCCACCACTTCCCAGCCGTCAAAAGTTGCACTCCAGCTAGTGCTCGACAAGATCATCAACCGCTGCCCCTCCTGGAAAGCTAATCTCATGGGGCGTTAAGGCAGACATATCCTGATCAAGACCGTTCTGTCCTCGTTCCCGGTCTACCACTCCGTCGCCTTGGAGCTGCCGGACTGGTTCATCAAGTCCTACGTGAAGTGCCTCCGCGCGTTCTTCTAGAAGGGCACAGAGACGGCCAGCGGTGGCGACTGTTTGGTGGCCTGGGACGCGGTGTGCAGGCCGGTGGACTACGGTGGCCTCGGCATCCCCAACCTCGGGATCATGGGTTGGGCCCTCCGACTACGCTGGGAATGGCTTCGCTCTGCCCCTGATCGCAGCTGGGCTGATCTCCCGAGCCCCACGGACCCCGTCTTAGAGGGGTTTTTCGAAGCGTCCACCTATACTGTGATCGACAGCGACGCCCAGGATAGGTTTTGGCGCGATCGCTGGTTAGATGGGCGTTCAATAAAGACCATTGCGCCGCACCTCTTTGCGGCGGTTAACTTGGAGGCCAAATCCTCCCGCACGGTTCAGCAGGCACGCGCCAACGATGCCTGGATCCACGACGTCACCGGCGTCCTCACCATTTCGGTCCTCTCCGTGCTGATCCTCCTCGTCAACATGATTGGCGCCCTCCCACCGCTCACCACGGCCGACGACCGTGTTATATGGAAGTGGACAAGCGATGGCGTATACTCGGCCGCCTCGGCCTACAAGGCTTTCTTCATCAGCATGGAGTCCTTTGTCTGCGGCAAGCTCGTCTGGACTGCTTGGGTGCCTGGAAAGTGCAAAAGCCTGGTTGCACCTCCACGGACGCCTCTGGACTGCGGACCGCAGACGACGCCACAGTCTGCCCTCCCACACCACATGTTCTCTTTGCGAGCGGGAGCCGGAATCTGATGATCATCTCGCCACCGCATGCGCTTTCTCGTCCTCTATTTGGGGCGAGATCCTGCGAAGGTGTGGCTTTGCCACCCTCATACCCAATGCCACTCCCGTCGCCGTCTGGTGGCCTGCTGCGCGCCGCGGGCTGGGGAAGACTCGCCGTAAAGGCTTCGACAACTTGGTTCTCCTCGTCGTCTGGAAGCTTTGGCTGGAGCGGAACACCCGCGTGTTCGACGATAATCCCTCCACGATGCACGCCGTATGCGCCGACATAGCCAACGAGGCCCATCTCTGGAAGTTGGCTGGCGCGAGGGGGATCGCGCCCCTCTGGAGATGAGTGGCCTCCCCTTAACTGTCGCTGTTGTTTGGTTTCAGTGTTCTTCCCTGTAACTTTTTCTCTCTGTTTTTCGCACCGCTTGTCGTTTTTCACATCCAAAAATTACACTATGTGCTCCAAATGTCTAAATATAGATGGCAGCTCAACGAAACAACTCATATTGAGATGGTGCTCAACTTTATTTTCCCTGTTGCGATGTTGGAATTGTCCTCTTTGTACTCTGCTAGACAAGATTTTATACATTGGCATTTCAGTCCCATCTGGCAATGTTAATTCTTCCGTATAAGATTGCTTATTTTGGCATTCCGAGGACAAAGTTGTAGCTTGACCGACGAGGGCGTCGGTCTTGTAAGGGGGGAAGGATGTGAGATCCTGGCTCAGAACTTAATAGGATTGATAGAATACTCATATTAACAAGTTGCAACTTCTTTTCCGGAAGCTCATTTGGAAAGAACTCCGAGGTTAAACGTGCTTGGCCCGGAGCACTCCCAGGATGGGTGACCGACCGGGAACTCGTTCACAGGTGCGCACGAACTCGTTCCCGGGTGCGCACGAGTGAGCACAAAGTGCGCAGAAAAGACTAATGTTGATCTGTGGGCCAGTCTAGAAATTATAGAGAGCTGCCAGGGGTGACAGGGTCAGCCTAGAGATTATAGAGAGCTGACAGGGGTGACAGGCTCGGCCCGGGGTGGGCCGGGTGTTACATAGCTCTGCACCAGCTATTCGAGATTGACGAGGCCGTTTCAAAGAACATGGTCGCTTGATGTGATCTATCCAATGACCCAACTTTCCTCAAACCAAGCAGTGCGATGATTCTGTATTCCTCTCGTGACATGTTCCCATTTGTAGTGTGCATAATTAATTGTCTACGGGTTCATATTTGCAGCAAGTTCGTAGAGGAAGATGTACATATTGACCTTGCTAATAGCTATTGCGGGCAACAAAAGATCTCAACTGTTTGAATTCAGAGTAAAACAACGAACAATTTTTCTGCTCCCATGTCTTCTTAAAATATCTGCAACGCCATGATTTTTTTCGGCTGATTACTATCATGACAGCGTTTCTGGTATTTACCTTAGTGCCCAAACATGGATGCAATTAATAGGGCATCCCTCCTGTTGTTTTGCTTTGTACAATCGATTCGGGATGTCCACCTTCGGTTGAAGTAGAACCACTTTCAGAAGAGGCATATATATTCATGTATACTTAATTATATTCGTTATTAAGATTATTACCATAATGTTAAATCCAATATATTACTTTATCTTTCAGCTATATATTTATTGTGTTAATTGCAATAGGACGGACACAAATTTCAGTTAGAGAAATCATGACAATTTTGCAAGTTTTTACACTTCTCTATTTAGTACTTTAGTCGGCGCTTAGCGCATAGTGGTAAGCAATAAATAAACGATTAAATTATCTGATTAGCATTAAAAATACCAGAATTAAGATTTTATTTAATAATCTTTTTACAAGAGTAATAAAATATAATAAAAATTCTTAGAAAGATTTCCCGCCGCAACGTCTAGTTTATATTAGTTTTCTAATCCACTAAGATTCAAGAGGGCGTGCATGAATGGGTTTTCAAAATCATGCCAATCAAAGATGACATAAATATGTAACGTGATGAATGGTTTCATCTTCACAACAAGTTGCAATGTTGGTAAATAATACTTGCTCATAGTCACCAAACTGTCCTATTTTGCAAACAAAAGCTGTTTGTACCTATTCTCATTCCGTGCTTCTCCTTGTTTGACACTCTCACATGAACAAACTTTCATGTTTTATATCCGACAAATTGGTTAAGGAATGTTGGAAACTCTTTGTACTGCATGCAAATGAAAGGGAGGGACTAATAGTGTCGAGGTTGAATTATGATCACATCATTTTTTGCATTTGATTGTTCTTTTCTAGATGAGATAATATCTTGTAAATGTCATAGTTGATGGTAAACTTTATTCAGTTCTCATGCTAATGGTTAGTAGTTAATGAAACTTGTGGTATATAAAATGAAGTGTGTGCTGGCATTGTTGTGGTCTCTCATTAGTGGCCATTTTCCCCTCTTGCTACAATTTCACGTACTAAGTACACAGTATACTTTGCTTGTGCATCAAAATTCCCTTAAACCATAGTTGTTTCATTCATGTTCAACATATCTATTTATAGGCAACATTTCACCGCCACTCCAAGTAAATTGTCATCAACACGCCAAAACTTACAAACTTACGCATTTTGGGTTGTTCATAACTCGTGGGGAAATATAAAAGGGGGATAACCACGAACTTGACATGGGCAACCACCCTTAGTAGGATTAATAACAATAAGAGAAATATCTCTCACTTTAAGTTTTTGCTCACTTTTGAAATAACACTCCTCCCATGGAAAATGCTAATGTTGGAGGGTGCCGAGGATTAGGTTAGCCATGGTCTCAAGATTTGCAATAGTTCAGAGAGAATTTTCATTTTGTAAATTGTACTTTAAAGTTTAAACTTGATAAAAAGAAATAAATACTTTCTCTGATCCGAAAAATGTGTCGCCAGCTATACTACTGAGTTGTACTACGTGAGCTTTTTTCCAGCTGACATTTTAACCGGATCGGAGGGAGTAACAAAAACGTAGATTTCAAAAGGGGTAAAAGAAGAAAAACAATAAGTGAGGAAGTGTGCATGAAAGAAAGAAAAACAGGAAAACAAATTAGGTTTTAGGTATAGTTTAGGTTCTATCTTGAAAAAAATATCATAAATATGAATGAATTCATATTTTTAGTTTAAATTATTCGTATTTAAAAAACAATTGGGAGCGCGGGTGGGGGAGACAGTCACAACTCACAACAGACCGGCAACACGTGCTCCCAATAGTATCCGTCCGACAAACTTGTCGGACCGTTGATTGAGGATGCCGGTGGAGACACTCTTAAACTTGGCAAAGTGTGGCCGGAAACCAAATATGGCCTAAGTCGGCAGATTAGGTCTCTCAGAGATGCTCATAGAGGTACACTCAAATTGTGTGGCTGCCAACATCGCACAAGACCTAACGGTCAGATCATCCAAAACTTGTCGGTTTAAACCGTTAAATTGCAGGGAAGCTTACACATCTCTGTTGGGAGGTAGGACGCTCACACACTAGTGCTCTGACAAAAGTACGTTCACACACTAGTAATGCATCGATCCACCAACGACGCTGCATAAATGTGTCCATGCAGAGCAACCCAATCAGCTAGCGTACTCTCCTGAGCTACTGACAATGCCCTTCTCTCGCCTCCTCCTCCTCAGCCTAATCAGCTCCGCGGCCGCGAGCACCTTCGCGGCGCCGGCGCCACCATGGTGCGACCTCAGCAGCCTCGTCCCAAAGCTGGCACGCCACTGCCAGTCTGACCCCGACGTGCCTAGCTTCCTTCACAGTCCCACAGCGGAGTGCTGCGAAGCGCTGGTGGCCTCTCTGCCTGCGGAGCAAGAGGCGGCCCTCCCGTGCCTCTGCCGTGCGGCGGACGACTCACGGCTCGTCACCGCCAGCCTTGATGCCAATCGTCTCTTCGCGCTCTACCGCGGCTGCGGCAAAGGCAAGTTCGGCAGGGACCCCGACTTCGGCAACTGGTACTGTGAAGGTATGTCCCGCAAAAAAAAAAAGTATACATGCAGTTCCTCTCCTCAACAATATTCCACATTGCTCATCGGCCCTGTTTCCTTTGGTTTTTCTTGGCCCCGGCCGCGAGTTCCTCATTGGGTCGATTTGCTTGGTTTTAATTAGTGGAGAAGACAGGGGACAGGGCGACGGCGATGTGCCGCCCGGCAACCCATGCCACCCTGGTGTCACGGTTCTGCGTGATAGACAAGCGTACTGAGGAGTGCTGCTTGGCAGTGGTGCCCGCCGTCGGACTCACTGGCCGTCCGCCCTGCCTCTGCCGCCTCGCGGCAGAGCCGCAGATCGTCACCACCGGCCTCAACGTCACCGGCATCCTCGCGCTCTACGCCGGCCCCTGCGGAGGCCGTTACCCTGTAGGCCCGGACGCCTGTAAAGGTTGGCACCTCCCGCTCCCGGCCCCTGTCCTGGCGCATCAGGGTGCCGCGATAGCGGCCGTCCTGGCGCGTACGGTGGCGGCATCGCCGTCGTGCAAGCCCAAGGCCCTTGCTATCTCGATGGTCTCGTACGTGCTCATGGATCCCACCGCCCAGAGCTGTAGGGGCCTGGTGCACCTCGTCGACCTCGGTGGCGGCGTCCCGTGCCTCTGCCGCGCGGCTGGCGAGTACGTTACCATCACCACGGGGCTAAAAGCCACGGACCTCCTCGCGATCTACAACGCCTGTGGAGGACTCCGCCTCGGAGGGGCCGACCACAAAGCCGCCGCCGCATCGTGCAAAGGTATGATCTAAGTCTCCATGCGAGTGATCTTGGAGGATATTGCCATGTTTCGTCGCCTGAAACTGTGCATGTGTTGTGTGTTGTGCACGCTATGGACTACCGCCTCCCACCCCGCCACAGCAGCAAGAGAGCGGTGCCATCCGCACCTGGCCGGACACTGCCGGAGACAGCTACGGCTTGATTTCGTTGTGTTTCGAGTGGGGTCGAGAAGGTGAAATTACGATCCGGTAGTTCGTAAAGCAGTAGTGCTCTTCGGCCCTATCGTGTTGCCGATGCAGCCGATTGAATAAGAAACTCTGCTGGAGGGGACCATTGTATCCTCTGCTTTCTTTGGTAGCTCAACTTTGCTATGACCTGACACGTGCAAATTCTAGTGTTGATCTTAATTATCCCGGTTAGAACTTAGAACTCAGAGAGGGACAATCTGATTTAGCTCCTTCTATATTAATATAAAAGGCAAAGCTTTTGCCTTCGTTTCAAAAAAAGACAATCTGATTTAGACATGGATAGTTCTCGGCTGACCGAGATTTGCTTTAAGTCTCGGTCGATCAATAGTTCGTTTTGTTTGCCTTTAGCGATAACGAGTCCTTACGAGTTACGGCTATCGGGCCTGTCTTTTTTTTATTGGGTTTGAAATGGGAGTTGCGCCTTACAACTCAGTACATTTAGTGTGGTACAAATTTCTAATTTTTTTTTTTTTGCATTTGCCTATACTCTTCAACCCCGTGAGAACCAATATGCAGATAAAAAAAAGGTGTGCAATTGCACATTATGGCCTCTAAGGTGCAACTACATATTTATGACCACTATTTAAAAAAATACCCTAATGTGCAATTACACATTATGACCACTAATATGAAATTTCACATTATGGTCACAAATGTGCAATTACACATTATAACAACTAATATGCAATTGCACATTTATGAACACTAATGTGAAATTGCACATTCACCAATTAAGATGTGGTTAGGTTATGTCGCCTTCAAATTCACATACTATTTATACAAATTGCAAAGTACTGAGCAATTGCCTATTAATGTGCCAATTGAGCGTGGACAGTTTAGCTGCAATTGCATACTATTTTATTTAATGTGCAATTGCACACGGAGCGTTCAATTGCAATTGCTTGGTTGTTTTCGCAAAGAAAAAAAACCACAACAAGAAACAAGCCAACACAAAGTCCAGCAAAAAAGATCAAAAGCTAGCAAACAAAGCGCAGCCCAACAAAAATCTAGACAACAAATTTGATCGAGCCGTGAAACCATCGACCGAGCTATAAGGAAAATCTCGGCTAACCTAGAGTTAGCAAAAGCGATCTGATTTACGGAAATCGCAAGCTCTCGATGGCTGTCTACATCTGCTATCTCACTCCGCGAAAACGTAAACGCAGGCTTTGACAGCACCGGGAAGCCCGAAGGCCAAAACCTTGACGTGAAGCATGACGAGGACGCCCAACATCGTCGGCCGGGTTGGCCTAGACGTAGAGGAGCGCGAGGTGGGCGCATCTGAGCCACCTCGCTCTCAGGTATATCTGGCCATCTCCGGCCCGGCCCGACCAGCCCGCCCAGGCCCGGCCCAAAAATACAGGGACTGGACTTTGCCCACGTGCGGGCCTGGGCCTTATATTTGAGCCCAAAGGTCAGATGGGCCTGAGCTTTACATATTGGCATTTAAGGAAGAAGCCCGAGGCCCGATGGGATTTTGCAGCCAATGGGTGGGCCTGGGCCTGGGATTTTGACCGCGGGCTTTGTTAGGCCCGTCCCATGGCCAGGTATACTCTCAGGGGACCTGGCGGCAAACGAAGAAGAAAATACATCGAATTTGATTAACGATTAGCATCCGAGGTGAGAAAGTGTGTATGAAAGGGGTGTAAGAAGAAAAACAATAGGTGAGAAAGTGTGTATGAAAGAAAGAAAAACATGAAAACAAATTAGGTTTTAGGTTTAGTTTAGGTTCTAACTTGTAAAATATATCATAAATATGAATGAATTCATTGTTTTAGTTTACATTATTCGTATTTAAAAAGATAATTGGGAGTACTGGTGGGGGAGACAGTCTCAACAGACCAGCAACGCGTGCTCCCAATTGTATCGGTCCGACAAACTTGACAGGCCGTTTATTGGGGGCGTCGGTGGAGACATTCTTATACCTGGCAAATTGTGACCTGGAAGAACTAAACATACCCTAAGTCGGCGGATTAGGTCTCTTGGAGATTGCTGGTAGGGGTACACTCAAATTGTGTGGCTTCCAACATGGACAAAACCCAACTGGCAGATCATCCAAAACTGGTCAGTTTAAACCATTAAATTGCAGGGGAGCTTACACATCTCTGTTGGGAGGTAGGACGCTCACACACTAGTGCTCTGTCAAAAGTACATTCACACACTAGTAATGCATCGATCCACCAACGACGCTGCATAAATATGTCCATGCAGAGCAACCCAATCAGCTAGAGCTAGCTAAGGTACTCTCCTGAGCCATTGACAATGCCCTTCTCTCGCCTCCTCCTCCTCGGCCTAATCGGCTCCGCGGCCGCGAGCACCTTCGCCACGCCGGCGCCGCCAGGGTGCGCAGTGCTGCGAGGCGCTGGTGGCCTCTCTTCCTGCGGAGCAAGAGGCGGCCCTCCCGTGCCTCTGCCGTGCGGTGGACGACTCACGGCTCGTCACCGCCAGCCTCGACGCCAATCGTCTCTTTGAGCTCTACCGTGGCTGCGGCAAAGGCAAGTTCAGCAGGGACCCCAACTACGGCGACGAGTAAACATGCAGTTTCTCTGTTTCCTCTAGTTTTTGTTGGCCCCGCGAGTTCCTCATCTGGGTCAAATTGCTTCGTTTAATTAGTGGAGAAGACAGGCGACATCGCGACGGCGATGTGCGGTCCGGCGACCCTCGCCGCCCAGGTGTCACGGTTCTGCGTGATGGACAAGAGAATGGAGGAGTGCTGCATGTCAGTGGTGCCTGCCGTCAGTCTCACTGGCACCCCGCCCTGCCTCTGCCGCGTCGCGGCAGAGCCGCAGCTCGCCGCCACCGGCCTCAACGTCACCGGCATCCTCGCAATCTACTCCGGCCCCTGCGGAGGCCGCTACCTAGGTCCGCACCTCGACGACGCCTGTAAAGGTTGGAACCTCCCGGTCCCTGTCCTGGCACATCAGGGAGCTACGACGGCGTCGGCGGCCGTCCTGGCGCCCACGATGGCGGCATCGCTGTCGTGCACGTCCAAGCACCTCTCTTTCTCGATGGTCTCCTACGTATACGGGGACCGCACCGCGCAGACCTGCAGGGACCTGGTGTCCCTCGTCGACGTCGGTGGCGGCGTCCCGTGCCTCTGCCGCGCGGCTGGCGAGTACGTTACCATCACCGTGGGGCTCAAAGCCACGGACCTCCTCGCGGTTTACAACGCCTGTGGAGGACTCCGCTTGGGAGGGGCCGACCACAAAGCCGCCGCCGCATCATGTGATGAAGGTATGCTCTGCAATCTGCCTGCGCGTGCTCATGATTCCGGTATGTTTCATCACCTGAAGCGTCTGCGTGCATTTGTTTTGTGTTGTGCAGGGTATGGACTACCGCCTCGCACCCCGCCGCAGCAGCACGACGGCGGTGCCATCCGCATCGGGCCGGATACTCTGCCGGAGACAGCTACGGCTTGATTTCGTTGTGTTTGGAGTGAGGATCCAGAAGGTGAAATTGCGATCTGGTAGTTGATCATGTGATGATTCCGTAATGGCTTTGGATAGCTCTTGTGGTCTCCTTAGCTTTAGACCTTTAGCTTGTAGCTGTAGAAGTTTGGTCTCTCGTTTCCTGGCTGTAATCTCTAAGGTGCTACTGCGTGAGCTTTATTTGCTGAATGTTGGTGGTGCGTTTCACTGGTGGGATGGTTCTTTTGTTTTTGCTTTCTTAAAACTCTATCGACCTGCTAGCTGGTATGTCAGCTAAAACAGTTTATGTTGGTTTGCTTTCTTGAAGCAGGGCTTTTAAGCCTTCCCTCTAAAAATGCAGTAACGCACTTCGAGATTTGATTTTAGACCGTAATTTTTTTGGGGAGATTTTAGACCGTAATTAGTATGAGTATTTCTCCAACATACAATCTGCCTAGAATCTCTAGCTTCTGGTGCATCCACGACGCGGGCTCACATTTCAATGACACATATACAGTGGTTCTCTAATCCAACAGCTACACGAGTACACGACCCGAACCGACTATCTTTTTTCTCCCCTCGTTTCTTTCTCACGTTCTGCTCCATCTTCCATCTCCTCCGCCAGGTCAAAAGAAAAAAGTCCTCCTACGCACGAGCTCCCGCACCGCGCCTCCCCAGCCTCGCCGCCGCCTCTCCGCGGTGCTCCTCTCCGGCCTTCCAGCGCCGCTCCGGTGCCCCTCCTCGCCGCCGAAAACTCCCGTACCAACAGCGCCCGCCGCTCGTTCTTCCCGGAACAGCAGCCCCTAGGGGAGACGTGAGAGGTATCTCTCCTCCTCCTCCTCGCGCTCTTAGTGGTGGACAACCGAGGCACCGCTGGTGAGCTGAGGGAAGGGGAGGTTCTCCTTGGAAGAGAGATAGTCTGTAGATGGGTGAGGTGCGTCGCCGCCTCCCTGTGCTCTCCCGATCTATAAGTCCTACAGTTTTTGGTGATTGATGGTACACGTGAAAATGGTTCTTTCTTTTTGGTTCAGGCATGGATTTGAGCGAGGAGAAAGGTTAGAAGAAGGGAATTTGGAGGAGGAAGGGGACCAGGATCTGAAGGATTCCCTGTTTCTCACGAGAAAACGCCGCCATTAGGGTTTCTCCGCTGCCGATGCATGCTCTCTCCCTCTCCTCCTCCATAGGCTGGCGCCGCCTGTAGCTGCTCCGCCCCAACCGCCCGCTCGTCGGTCCGCCTCCTGCCGGAAGCCCGACGAGCTCTTTGCCACAGCCACCCACTCCAGCGTCGGGATGTACCACGTGTAAGAGGGGCAGCGTGATGGCGGGCAGGACGACGGAGCCGGCGAGGGCGATAGTGTCAGCGCGGCCACTGAACTACTCCACATCTGCGCGTCGTAGTCCATATCCTGCTCGACCTTCAGGATTCTATTTCTTTTGCAATTATGTATGCTTGGATGAATTGCTGTTGCAATTGGATGCATCCTAATGCCGGTCTAGCTCGGATGCACATGCGCACATGTTCAATGGATGGAATGGATAATTTTGTCTAAACTCAACTAGAGCAGAAGCTTCTTGCATTTGATTTGTATCAGCGTAGCATGTGAATTACCAACTGCTTGCTCCTTGAATCAGTAGTTTTATATTGTTTCCCACTGTGTATTTCATATATGAGCAGAGCTGCTAAATGCTCAGTGATATATTAGCTGTTTGGAAAATATCAAAATCATATGGAGTGTTTGTATGCAGCTGAACTGAGTCAAAGTGTGAAAATAAGATACCCACCCATTATTTCTATGGCTGAACAATGGAAAAAACGAAATTGGTACAGAGGATATATACACCCGTTTGTGCTAAAACCTCTTAAGCTGAAAAATACTAATTTTAAGACACTTGACAGTTGCAACATGGCAACTGCAGAAATGAGCTCTATGCGCAAACACAGTTGTCAGCCAGGGAAATTCAACGGCATGGAAATGTGTGGGTGGAATACTTCATTTACAGTATTTTTCTACGGTCTCACCGAGTGAACGCTCCAGCCAACCCGTTCATCAAAATTCGGATTTGTATATACAGTTTATAATCAAGTACTTATTTCTATTCTGCTATCTTTGTTTTAATTGACAGAATGTACTAAGTGAGCTGATTCTTTCATAGTTACCAACACCCAGAAGGTCAAATAAGGAGAAGAGTTACTACTGTATCCAGAAAATGGGTGGGTGGTTCTATCAATACCGAGTTAGCCTTAATTTTTATTTCTTATGTATGCTATGCTATCGAGTTGTGTGCTAAAATTGAACAATAACCAATCTATGATCATTAGAAGTATGGATCATCTGTTATTGTGCTTGGGTGGACTTCAGATTATCACAATTACACCGTTGCCTTGTAGCTGTTTTATTTGTTATGCACATGTGTTAAGGCTATATTTTTATTAGTAAGCAGGCACAATGTGATATCCGTTGGCTGCAATTGAATATTTCTTTTTTACCGAGTTGATGCTGCCCAATCACTCTAAACAGTCTTAGAGAGATACTGCACTATAGTGTTCACTATTAATAGTTATCTGAAATTCTATTGTCAAATTCTCCTTAAACAAATTAGTGCTTCCTCCTTGAGTAAAGTGTTCTATTAAGTATGTTTTGGGGATTCTAAGTTTCATACATCTTGTATATGAGGTGTATGGTGTTCTATTTGTGCTTTGTTTCTCCACATCTTTCGACATAGCCTCGTTTTTCATTGCAGCCTTGATGTTTTTGTAGCTGCATTGAACTAGGCAAGTTAAAGTTTTGTGTGTATGCATTAACCAATCTTAAGCTGCTCATAATGAATAGCCACTTGAATACAAATAGTCTTGTAGAGATTAATTAAAAAAGGGCAGACCCATAGCCTTGGTTTCTACATAAGAGAAACGAAAATTATCAGTTTATTCTTGCCCACTACATTGTTGATGTTTGCAATGTCCACAATGCATTCATAAGATCTAAATTTTATCTCCACTGTTAAGAAATTCTTATCTTTCATATAAAAGTCATTTGCTAAATTTAGTGAGCATGCTCATCAATAAGTAGATGACTATGAGGTGACAGCCTGAATTAGTTCTTGTGTAGCTTCAGTTTGATTTATTCATTTCTGTTCATGCTGACCTGTGCGATCTTGATGATTTGTTTGTTGAAAAGATGTCTTGGGTTCTTTATACTTTGTGACAAACATGGCTCCAATTCAGTATTTGTGTCTTCACCAGTTCACAGGATGCATGCTTAGATTTTGTTTCCCTCTCCTACTTTCATTAGCTTCTAGCTTAGCACGCATTTTTCTTTTCTCAAAGCATTTCTCTGATTGTGGACGTGATGATGGTGCCAGTTACTAGGAAGCAAGCTTATGCAGGTCTCTTGCCGTTCCAGCGGAGTTAAATTTCCACATCAACACAGAAGAACAACTGAACAAGTAATCTGAACTGAAGCTCATTATTTTACATTAGTTAAAATTTATGTTTATCATGATGGCCTATTCCAAATCATCGACATAGATTACATAGATGTATGTTTTTATAATGCAAAATTGTTTATGCCTAACCATTGACATAGATAAAGTTTCAGAAACTACATAGATCTTATTTCGATGATGCAAAATCTTCTATTGTATTTTTTCTATCAGTTGTCTAAACTACCTACAGAAAAGATGACAATGGCCCCCAGAAACATTCAAATCAAATTTTCGACTGGCCAGAAGACCCTCTAATTATTCCTTATATTTCTATGTTGGATGATGGTGAAAGAGCTTAGTTTCCATGTGGTCATGTAAGGTGTCTCTTGATTAAAATTTAGAAGTTCCCTAGTGATGATTAAGTATGATTTACTGTCTTATATATTTTCCATTGGGTTATGCCATCTGCCCATGAAACATACAGAGACTCCTTGGCCTATGGTATCATTAATTATTCAGGTACTTTGGTACATTTCTTACATGGAAAGGTTCTTAAGCAACATTCATTTGTGTCAAACAGTCAAGCTCATAAGTGTTCCTCTTTAGTTAGAGTGGTCTGAAACATTAGATGGTTTGTGGTTTTGTTCTGATATAGGTAGAACAAATTGTTAGATCATTTTGTAAGCAACATTCCTTTATCATTTATCGTGAAGTTATCATCATATACCTATCAATTTCATATACTTTTTCATGTGAACATATGTATTAATCTTTAAGGACCCTTTAATAAATGGTGAACACTATTTCTCTCTCACACACTCTCTCTCTTTATTTTGTAACTGTTGAATCGGTGCTTATTAGATCCATATTCTGCATGATTTAGAAAATTAGAAATCTATGTGCATGATACTATATCCATGTTCATGATGCTGACATGCGTCGTTGCCGTAAGTGGCGGCATCCTCTTTTTCTATGACCTCGGCATCTCCGGTTCGGCCATCTTTTCTACACCATGGTACTGTGTTAAGCTCTCTCGGCGCTTGCATTGATAAGTATAAGAAGGTAACAATAGCTTTCAGAAGCTGCGGCTGGAAGCGTTACTTCTGTTTCTGAACTTCTCTGTTTGTTTTAAAGCTAATCCTACGACATTGCAATGTTTTTTGTTTTACTCTTCCATTTACAGCTAGACTTGTGCTATTAGAACTCTTTGAGTGTCTACTTTCGCCGTGTTTCTTAATCTGATCCGTCAGAACCCATTGTTGTTCAGCGGCACTAAGTTTCGGGTAATTTATCTCTGGATGTATTTTGGGTGCCATTTTCCTGTTGTACTGAGGAGCGAGTAATAGTTATATTAAATACACAAAAATGTTCCATGTTTAGTAGTTCACCACTGTGATCTGTGCAAAATTGGTATTGGCAAGAAACCTGTGTGATGTGGTGGCCCATCACTGTTTGGTGGCACCAAGTTTCTGATAGTATATAATGGCTGTATTTTGTACTGAGGAGCGAGTAATTAAAGACAAAACGCATCCTTCCATGTTTACTATTGTACCACAGTAGTTATGCCAAATTATTATTGGCAAGAAACTTACCTAATGTGGTGTAGCGTTCATGGTGCATATGGATTTTTTCAGCATAGGTGCGCATGGTTAAGACATATGAGCTCCTTATCTTTATTCTTAAGAACTGCAGCCCATTTAGATATCATTTTTATCCAAATAAATTTGGACTTTTTATTTGGTGAACCTGAAGTAGCCCCAACTTATGTTTCTGGACTTCTGTGTTTGTTTTAGAGCTGAACATGTGACATTGAAATGCTTGTTTTACTGTTCCATTCGTAGCTAGACTTGTGCCATTAGAACTCTTTGAGTGTGCTACTTTAGCCGCTTTCTTGATCTGATTTACTATTATTTACCGAGTACTAACTGGTGATGCATCATCTGTGTCATTTAGCCTTGTTGACTCCACGAGTAAAGACCCCCCTTTCCTGCATTTTATTGAGGTGAGCTTCTAATGCTTGCTTTTTGTTTTGTTTGCTATGGCTATATAGACACTATTCTCTCTGCGATGAACCATATTATAATCTATGACCAACACAAACATTTCTCTAAAGCAACGTTCTGTTACATCATAAAAGGAATCCAAAATTATATGATAGTGATACACTCACTCAATTGAATCTGTATGGTAGCCTAACTTACAAATAATGCAGTTCAGAGTCGTGCAGTTAATCGTTTTTTTTCTTTCAAGTGGTACAGTAGTGAGTTGTTAGTATTACCATTTTCTTAATGCACAATCTTACAATGTTCCACATGGGCGACCTCCTATTTATCTTCGAATTGTTGTTTTACCACACTTTACTAGGAATTATTTTTAGAACTCCCTGTGTGTCCAGTATGTATCTTTTTACTATGATGAATTGTATTATAATAGGGTAAATGAATCTGTTTTGCATATACATAGGATTCCGATGAGGGATGTTCCTTTTCAGCGGAAGAAAAGAACATAATCATAGGGAGTTATATATTAAAGATGTATGTTAATTGATCTTTCTTAATAATTAATATTTGATTTGGTTACCAGATTTGTCTTCATATTGGTCCATCAAATTTCCATGTCTAGAGTTGAACTTCTGTATATGTGGTCCTATCTTGAATATATGGACAACACTTGAATTATAACATCAATCAATGTATAAAATGATACGTGTCATTATTCTGTAGCTAGCCATGCAGATTTCTGATATTAGTGGCTCTTTGAAAGTTCTTGTTGCTTCTTATTTAACCATTAACATGTACATTGTAGGTTCTCTTCCTTTTCACCTACAAATATATGTGTGACCTCATGGCCATTTTTGAATTGTCTTGTGTATACCTTTTGTTCTAAAGTGTGTACCGTTTTGGATCACAATGCATATTTATGTATGGATGATGTGTTGGGTTCATCCATGCTATTTGAATATTAGCTTGGTTCTATTGTGGCCCTTTTTCTTTTCCTTTCCAAGCATGCCATCACCTATTTTTTGCTCATAATAAATTAATAAAAGTTGATGGGATCCTTCCTATAGTAACCAAATTGTTTAAATTTCATATCGGCAGCCAAATGTAGTTCCTTATTGATATGGTCTAGTTGTGGATTGTATTTTCGTACTATTATTAATCGATATTGATTTCTCAAAATTGATAGTATATATCTGAGATAATGTGGAAAAAGGCTTCATGGATATATGATGACAAAGGACAAAACGGGCGCAGCAACGCGCGCCTCTCCCTTCTAGTACTCCCACATGTCTCCTGGATCACATAGTTTCTGCGGCGTACATCCACACGGTTCGTGGCCCGATCCGTTGCCGATGTCAGCTGAATATCCGCCGTAACCGAGCAGAACACTGTATCTTTTGGTTTCTCTGGCAGCTCAACTTCGTATGAACCGAACGCGTGCAAATTCTGTTGTTCTAAAACACGCACATCACGAATTATATTTCCCAACACAAATATCAGTTGCAGTGGACTCCACATACAGTCGTCTATTCTTCAGTTGAACTTGACTATCATGGCAATACTAAAGGAGATATCGGTTTGGTCATTTGCATCTTCGGTTGTTGTTTGTCCATCCGATTTTTTTTCTAGGGAACAACACCTCTCTGCTATTTTAATATTGTTATTTTGGATTTAATACAATGCACATACAAATCTACTACATCTAATAACAAGACCGGAGGGGGGACTCCACCCCGGCTTTGTCATTAAGGTAGAAGTCAGCACTCGAACCCGAGACCTGACCCTTATGCGCATATGCACGGCTACCACCAGTCCACAGAAGAGTTCTCAGCTACTACATCTAATAGTTTACATTTGTTTTGCATTAAAGAATCAACCCATGGCTTGAAGTCAGCATGCTTCTTCCTCTTGACCCTATGGATAACCAGGGCCAACTCTTTCTTAAACTTCGTTCGGGAATTCTAAAGATTAGCTCAGACTCCTTTGAAGATATGCTAATTGTGTGCAGTCCATATTGCCCAAGTGGCCATAGTCATGACTTCCATATACAAAGGGTGTTTGATTTGTCCTCCGAATCATGACTTCCATATGGGCAAGATGCTCTTGTATGCGCATAATCTTATACTAATTGTTTTAGTTTTGATTAGCTTGTCACTGTTTTTGTTATTTTTTTTGAGATACCCAATGTTTAATTTGGAGAGTGGTTTATTTTATTTTAAATTTCCTCCTCTGATCAATGTTACTAATATGTTTGGTAAATGGTTGAATGAGATTGGAAAAAATAAAAACCAGAACTAGGATGGTGTCTGTGCTTTACTTTGGGAAATTTTGAATTGTCGAAACGATGTTGTTTTTAACAAGACAAGCGTTAACCATTTTTTGTAGGTTATCCACGGGGCTACTCATTGGATCAACATATACTTATTCCTCCTTTTGGTGGAACAACGGGGACATATGAGTTATGGATGCACTCGGTTGGTGGAGTTTGTTCGGACTATCATCAACCAGTGTGGTGGACGACTATCTAATAGAACACAAGATGGATAGACGCTCATTGTTTTCTGTTTTCTATGGTTGATTCACACTGCCATTTTATGTGCTCTTTGAGCTCTAAACTTTAACTTGACAAATTGGCAATAAAATCAGTACAATGTGCATCGCTCTCATGCAGAGACCTATACACGCCCTTTAAAAAAAATCATGATATCTAAGAGAGGCATGTTCTCAGAGTCCATCATAAAGATTATATGTCTCAAACAAATGGGAGTGAAAGGGTGGGTGAAAAAAAGGTGATCCGTAGTGTCCAAAGCATGCAAGCCACACATGACACAACTGTAATCTGACAATTATTTTTTCTTTGAAGCATTGCTCTTGTGTTTAACCTATTATGGAGAAGATGCCATAAAAACACCATGTGTTTTTTCTGGCAGCGGGAGTCCTAGAACCAATTGTTTTTTTCCATGTGAAAGTGATCAAGCTTATGCTTGTGATAGAAACATTCTCTAAATGAGATATTTTTGTGCTTGGGCAAAGGAGGACAAATCGGGCCAAGTGACACGATCAAATTGCTATGCATAGTGGGGGTATGTCCATCACGTCATTCTCCTAATGACATGACCTCATTATAAACTGACAACTCATGTCCATGGTTAGGAAACCATAACCATCGATTAATCAATGAGCTAGTCTAGTAGAGGCTTACTAGGAACACGGTGTTGTTTATAAAACTACACATGTATTATGTTTCCGGTTAATACAAATCTTGCATGGAGAATAAACATTCATCATGAACATGGAAATATGATAATAACACTTTTATTGTTGCCTCTAGGGCATATTTCCAACATTTTGGCATTGAAGTCACTCCGGCCACTAGTCATGCCACAACATAATGGACTTGCTGATAACCCCCAAGAGCAAGGGATCACTGTAGCACCTCTCAATGTGGAAGTAAGGTATCGATCCGCAGGAGCAAGAAGGAAAAGTTATCTATTCCCTACAACTAAAGTGTCACAAGTTTTAGTTGATTATGCACTAAACAAGTTTGGAGAACAAGGTGGTTGATGGATGGAAGTAACCAAGCAAGAATGTAAAAGTGTCCCAATCCTCTTCAATGCAAGAGGACAAGACAAATGGTAGCAAGCAAAAGCTCTCAAAGAGAGAAGCCCAATCCTCTATGCAGCAAGAGGACAAGCTCAAGTGTGTTTCTTATAGGAACAATGGACATGGGTTCACTTAATCCTCTCTCCCTCATCTACTGTGATTATCATGTTATAGATAAAGTACACACAATTGTCATGTTTTAATGGTAGCTTTTATAACGGCTATATGTCCTAAAACACATAGTTGAAAGAAATACTCATTTGTGTTGCTAGGTCACCCTCGTAAGGCTAGCGTGGTTGCTCTCACTCCCACATCATACTCTTTCTTTTTACCCCCAGATAAAGGATGTTGGGCGGTACTGTGTCACTCAATACCTATGCCGTGTCACATCGGCCATCCCGTACCCACATACATCATACTTCAAAGTATGACAAATCACAAAAGCTCCAACACAACGGTAAATGCATAACAAATCATCTCACACCACAATATTCACCACAAAGGTATTACATAGATGACCGTAATCATGTTTGGCAGCTCATACGGTACTAATTAGTGAAGCTCAAGAGAGAGGAGAGATACAAAAGTTACCACCACAAACCCTAGTCCAGGGGGTGGACTACTCCCCCTTCATCATGGTGATGATGGTGGAGAAGTTCTTGCTGTAGATGTTGATGATGAACACGCCGGAGGGGGGTGGAGCCCTCCGGAGGTGACTCCGGCGGCGTTTCCCCCCTCCGATCTTCTCCGGCGGCAGCCTTCTGACTCTCTGTTTCGTGGTTCTGTGTTTCTCCGCCGCCTCCTTCCAGAGAACGTCGGGGGACCTTTTTTATAGGCGTTTTTAGGTCAAGACGGAGTCGGTGGAGCAAAGATCAACGGCAACGGAGCCTCGAGGGCCAAAAGAGTGGGCCCCACGCGGCCAGGTACTGTGGCCGCGTGGGCCACCCCCTTTTGGGCCTCAGGCCTCCGTTTGCTTGCTTCCTTCGCCCACAGGTCTTCTTCCTTCCAAAAAATGACGCCCCTAAATTTGCAGGTGATTTGGACGACGTTTGGGTCCCTGAAACATTAAAATACAAAACTAGGGTTTTCTGCCTGTGCAGGGTTAATTCCATAAAAATAGGAAATCATTAAGATATTTCCAAAATCATGATAAAACATTGATATAACCCTTATATGATGCAAATATGATTGGAATATGAGTGAATAAAGTGCAAAGTTCATGTATGCATTTTACATGCATCAACATCCCCAAGCTTAACCCATGCTCGTCCTCGAGTATGAAGGTGATAAAACTAACATGGACTTTGCAATTTAATACTAACAATGGATATCAAAGATGATTACAATTGCTACATAAAGTCAAATGATTCATTCTTCAAAGGAGTAGCAATATGCAAGATAGTTTATGAAGTGATATCAAGTATTCAAGACAAGGATGTTCATTGATAGTTCACAAAGTGTAACATAGAAGCAAGTAATATGGACACATGTATGCATAATGATAAGTAAGAACATCCTACAATGGTCATAGAGTGTAGATGAAAATCTGAATATGTAGGTGGACACTTTGGAAAGATGTAAGTGAGTAGAGGTAAAGCATGCATAAGTTTCATCCAACTCCAAACTCTTCTACTTAAGTTAATGATTGCAATGTGGTATCTTGGTGTCAAGCTCTCATTCCCCTAT
Organism: Poa pratensis; assembly: GCA_947311845.1. Lineage (NCBI taxonomy): Eukaryota > Viridiplantae > Streptophyta > Magnoliopsida > Poales > Poaceae > Poa > Poa pratensis. The sequence continues at coordinate 137,710,078 of CAMZMU010000041.1, read as the reverse complement.
CATAGCATCTTGAATGATTAAGTTTAATGTGAAAGCAAATATGAGTAGTGTGCTTGACAAAGTAAAGGTTGAATGTCTCATGCCCCTTGAATACAAGTACTTACACCATGTGTTACTCAACTTGGGAAACAAAGCAAGTTCAAGTTAAATATCATTGTAAGTAATAATAGTATCATCAAGAGCGTCAACTGGGGTACCTCTTGTCCCAAGATATGGAACAAGCCCATATCAAAATGACAAGACAAACAAACAAAATGAACAATCTCAACACCCTTTTTATTTACCATTGGAATAGCTTTTTATTGTAAGGTGTATCACAGAAGGTTCACCATAGTATGTAAGTAAATTTCCACCATGAATGATGCATGGCTTAGATTAGCGGCCCAGGCGTCTCTCTAACCATTTATACAAACTCATTTAAACTCTTATTCCACATTTATTTCACATGATAAGCATCCATAACAAAAGTACATGATATCAACTAAATGAATGAAGAGCATGTTGAAAGCTTGCCATGTGACAGCACATATGGGCTAACTCCAACCCAAACATTTATCAAGCCACTAACATCATAATCTTAATCACAATGGGTCATGTTTTATTATGCAATAAAAGAAATTGTGCATCAAGTTCGTGAGAGCTATATAACCAACTTTTTCCATCACAATCAATAACATAAACATTTTCATTCAGAGGTAAGATAACACAAACAACATGTTAAACATACTCGGAATAGCATAAAGCTAATAGGTAGATATGGTGGACTCACTGGAATAACTTTGGTTGAAGGTGTTGGAAACAAGTTTTTACTTGTTGGAATTTTTGGGCTAGCAAAAGGGAGAAAGTTGACCATCTAGATGCATGCATGAGTGTCCATAGAACTAACTAATCCATGTTAAACCAAGTAAAATAACAATCAGCACCAAAACATGAATAAGTGATAGCTCTTAAAAAGAATTTGCAAACTATTACTCATAAACAAGCTCATGAATCATGCAACTATATGTATCATTAAAAATCAACTCAAACATCCCTTTTCCCAATCTTATAAAAGCATCCAACATATTTCAACCCATATTTCCAGTAGCTCTCTCATATATAAATGATAGTGTGGTGGTCTCTCAAACAAAAATCAAACAAAAACAAACAAAAGACGCTCCAAGTTTATGCGATAAAGTGTTTCGATCGAAAAACAGAAGTTGGACGTGTGCAAACCGAGAGTGTGTAGGTCCAGTGGGGTTGTCTTCACATCCCCAAGCTTATGGTCTTCACCATCCTTGGATAGCTCTTGGTGCATCTCCTCCAATCCCTGTGAAAAAACTTCAAAACACCGTTTCTCCCATTTCTTTTCTGTGGGGTGCATTAATAGTGATAAACAAATAGGTTTCTTGCTGCATATAATCCTTGAACAAAAATTCATATGAGATGTCCAGAAAGTGTATAATGTTGTATGCCTACTCATAAACTCAATTGGATCAAAAAGATTCAACTTAAAAGCTCAAAGCATGCATCAAACAAAATGGGACAGAATCTGTCCAGAAAAACAGCAGCAGCAAAACGTATTTTTCTACCCTACCAAACTTTCTCGAAAAATTCCGAAAAATTCATGCATACAGAGGATGAAAAGTTGCAACTACAGTTCAAATATGAGCTCATTCGGAGTTACAGAATAAGAATTAAAAATCATACCGTGCACTGACTCGTGCAGGAATAAAATCTCCGAACGCTATAAGCAACTTTTTCAAACCAAAAAGGGTAAAACTTGGCACTTTATTGAAAATTCCAGAACCTAAACTATAAACAAAGTCTCTTGGTACAGCAAGAGGACACAAAGAAAATCACACAAAAAATAACCGGGTTGCCTCCCGCAAAGCGCTTTCTTTATAGCCATATAGCTAGGCTTGATAGTTTTAATGATGCTCACATAGGAATAAGAATTGAAATGCAAAAGAGAGCATCAAGAGAAAAATATGAAACACATTTAAGTCTAACCCACTTCCTATGCATTGGGATCTTGTAAGAAAATAAATCAATAAAGCACAAAGTGACTAGCATAGGAAGGCAAAGCAAGTGCAACTTCAAAATTTTCAACAAAAAGAGAGAAGACTTAATATTTTTGAGATATATGAAATCATGTCTCCCTCTCTCATAAAAACTTTCAGTAGCATCATTGATAAACTCAACAATATAGCTATCACATGAAACATTCTTATCATGATCCATATGCATAAAAGTATCATTACTCTCCACATAAGCATAAACAGTTTCATTAGGAATAGTGGGAGTAAAACATTCATAATAATCATTGTAATCATCATATATAGGAGGCATATCATAATCACAATAAACTTTATACTCAATAGTGGGTGGACTGAAAATATCATATTCATCATCATAAATAGGAGACATAGTATCATCAAACAAGTCAAAGAACCTCCCCAAGCTTAGATGATTGCAAGATAAAGAAACCTCCCCAAGCTTAGTCTAGTGCACACAAGAATAGAAACTTAAGCGCTACGCTCCCCGGCAACGGCGCCAGAAAAGTACTTGATAACCCCCAAGAGCAAGGGATCACTGTAGCACCTCTCAATGTGGAAGTAAGGTATCGATCCGCAGGAGCAAGAAGGAAAAGTTATCTATTCCCTACAACTAAAGTGTCACAAGTTTTAGTTGATTATGCACTAAACAAGTTTGGAGAACAAGGTGGTTGATGGATGGAAGTAACCAAGCAAGAATGTAAAAGTGTCCCAATCCTCTTCAATGCAAGAGGACAAGACAAATGGTAGCAAGCAAAAGCTCTCAAAGAGAGAAAGCCCAATCCTCTATGCAGCAAGAGGACAAGCTCAAGTGAGTTTCTTATAGGAACAATGGACATGGGTTCACTTAATCCTCTCTCCCTCATCTACTGTGATTATCATGTTATAGATAAAGTACACACAATTGTCATGTTTTAATGGTAGCTTTTATAATGGCTATATGTCCTAAAACACATAGTTGAAAGGATGTTGGGCGGTACTGTGTCACTCAATACCTATGCCGTGTCACATCGGCCATCCCGTACCCACATACATCATACTTCAAAGTATGACAAATCACAAAAGCTCCAACACAACGATAAATGCATAACAAATCATCTCACACCACAATATTCACCACAAAGGTATTACATAGATGACCGTAATCATGTTTGGCAGCTCATATGGTACTAATTAGTGAAGCTCAAGAGAGAGGAGAGATACAAAAGTTACCACCACAAACCCTAGTCCAGGGGGTGGACTACTCCCCCTTCATCATGGTGATGATGGTGGAGAAGTCCTTGCTGTAGATGTTGATGATGAACACGCCGGAGGGGGGTGGAGCCCTCCGGAGGTGACTCCGGCGGCGTTTCCACCCTCTGATCTTCTCCGGCGGCAGCCTTCTGACTCTCTGTTTCGTGGTTCTGTGTTTCTCCGCCGCCTCCTTCCAGAGAACGTCGGGGGACCTTTTTTATACGCGTTTTTAGGTCAAGACGGAGTCGGTGGAGCAAAGATCAACGACAACGGAGCCTCGAGGTCCAAAAGAGTGGGCCCCACACGGCCAGGTACTGTGGCCGCGTGGGCCACCCCTTTTGGGCCTCAGGCCTCCGTTTGCTTGCTTCCTTCGCCCACAGGTCTTCTTCCTTCCAAAAAATGACGCCCCTAAATTTGCAGGTGATTTGGACGACGTTTGGGTCCCTGAAACATTAAAATACAAAACTAGGGTTTTCTGCCTGTGCAGGGTTAATTCCATAAAAATAGGAAATCATTAAGATATTTCCAAAATCATGATAAAACATTGATATAACCCTTATATGATGCAAATATGATTGGAATATGAGTGAATAAAGTGCAAAGTTCATGTATGCATTTTACATGCATCACTTGCCATGGATGTTGCTAAGTGACAAAGCTTAATAGACATGCAATATATTTAGGCAAACTCTCCACCAAAATGAACATTCAATAGCTTTGGCAGGGGAAAAGAGTTCTGGTAGTAAGTATCACATACAAGTCTAACCAAAGGTACATCATAATAATTGTAGATTTTTTGTAGGTATTTAATAATGAGACACTTGTTCACAAGAGATAAATCAATAAATCCTAGACCTCCAAGCTTCTTTTGGTTTGCAGATCACTCCCCTTGAAGGTATAATAAGAGGGAACTTATGTAGAAGGTAGGCAATGATGACAAAACTGAATTCACCATTTATGGTCTGCCAACGGATGTTAAAACTAGGACAAGCAAGAAGTATCTTTTGTATTCTGGTTACTAGGGCACAAGGTGCTCAGTCATACTTAGTTACGACTAAAGGGGTGCCAAAATATGTAAAACGAAAAATTCCAGGCTAATTGTGCAGAACGTTAGATAATTGCACGAGCAATTCTTCATAAAAAATCACTAGGAGAAATATTGGACTCGCACCTTTACTCCAGAATATTCAACCAATTTGTCTAAGACTTCTTTTAAGTGGCTTAGCTGAGTGACACATGATTACATAATCATGAGAGTTTCATATGCATATTGTACAACTATAAAGTCAACAATAAATGGCATTTGGAGTGGCTCATGTAAAAAACCAACATGCAATTCAACATTGACAATTCTCTGAAGAAAATTTGCAACGAGAACAAAGAGTAGAGGGGAAGGAGGACTACTAGGACAACTGACTTTGGACTACTAAACAGTTAGGAGATCCAGTGTCACCACTTATCCACACAAACTTTTCTCTTAATCACATACAAAATGAAAGCATGTTCAAAAAAATTAAATCCTTGTTAAAATCCAGTTTTAAAATGAAAAATTATTTTTCAGGGTTTGTGTTTTAAAATAAAAATTCAAATGTCCATGACAAACCTTTCTAGATAGTTCTTAATTTAATAAATGTATATTGATTAGTAGTAATATGTATGAACCGCATGATGACCTCATGAAGTCTATTTGATAGTAGTTTGGTGATAATTTTTAGAGTGCGGTTCATTAGGGATATACGCCAATAGACATTGCAGCTCCATTTATCTTGGTGATATTTCCCCTTTTTCGCATATTTTTGACCAATCCATTTATTTGGATTATAGCTCTTCAAAGCAGGATTTTTCTGTTTTTGTAATTTTTAGAGTGCGGTTCATTAGGGATATGGAATTTTCACCACACAAGTTTTATCAAGATTTAGCACTATGCCAAAAAGGATAACCAAAGGCCAACGAAAGACCCAAAACCACCCTACGGTGTGACTAGGAGGGCCACCGGCGCCATGGAGGGGTTCTCCTTTTTGTTCCTCCGATGTCATCCAGTTTTGTGACCATGCCTTTGGTTTGACCTAAAACCAACAATATATACGCTCATTTTCACGTATTATCAACGAGGTGGTTACCATCACAGAAACACCAAAACTGAGACGGAAACTTCGCCTCCATCGAAAATTGGAGGGGGAGACGCCGCTGGTGGCACCCCGGTTTCTCCATCAACTCCTCCAACACCATCTTCACTGTCTTCATGATGAAGAGGGAGTAGTCCATCCCGTACTATGGGTTTGTAGCAGTAGCTTGTTCAATCTCTCTCTATGTACTATCATGTCTTAAAAACCATATGAGCCACCCTACATGATTATGGTCACATATCTAATTCCCTATAGTGGATCTTTTGATATTCGATAATTTACGAGATGCAATGTTCGGTATGTGTTTGATGTATTTGTAGATGCATATTATTACACTGTTCATGTGTGCAAGTTATGATCAAACTAGTAAACTAGAACGAGAGATGGGGAACGTTTGTGTTAATTAGTTGGAGTAATTTTTTAATAGTAACTGAATAGTGACAGAAAAATTGGTAACTACTATGTTTTTACCTTTGTATGCTTAACCCACTAGGGAGAATGGGATGTGGTGTGCTATATTTGTGCTACCATACTTATCAGAGAAATGACAGGTGAATCCAAAAACCCTGGTCCATTTTTAAGCGTAAAAAACATCTTTTACTTTACTTTATTATACTTGCATTTACATTTTGTAAATTTATTTATTTATTTATTCGAAAATGCAAAAACATTTAATTTCTTATGTGCTATAGTTTGCATATTGAGTCCCACGACAACAATACTTTTCTAGCACCATTGCATTTGCTTTATTTTATTTATTTATGTTTTTTTATCTCACGCACTGTGTTGTTTGACAACCACAACACGGCAGAATTGGCCACACAAAGATAACCATCTTGGAAGAAGAGAAAAAAAGAGAATACTATCGTTAATGTGTCGCCAAGTTGTTGACCCAACTATGTATGTGAGCAATGGCCAAGGCACTTTGTACACATGATAACCCGGGTCTGTCGTGCTTGTTCCTGTTGCATATGTACTACTATCTCCGTCCCAAAATATAAGATGTTTTGGAAGGCTATTATAACCTAACAAAACGTTTTATATTTTGGTATAGAGAAATCAGCATAGAATGAAAAGTACCTCACTCAGCACAAGACGATCGCTGTTGAAAAGTGGACTGGGACCTACGATGTACCATAGTGGCTTATAACTTCATTGTTCATTTTATCAACCTTTTTCCAGCTCTTGCGGTCGATTTCCCTTCTCTATGACCCGCTCTCAGTGCGAGAGGAAGTCTATGAAATGGCTCCTACCCCATAAAGAGTGTCTATGTTGTGCAATTCCATGGAGCGGGAGATGGTTATTTGAACTTCTGATACAGAAGTGTTGGGTGCCGTCGAGATATAAGAGCATCTCCACCGGCACCCCCCCAAAGGCTAATCGGAGTGTCGGACACAAAAAACACTCATATCGACACCCCCTCAAGTCTGGGCCGGACACAAAACGTGTCATGTGCCCCCAACCACCCTCCCCCTGGGGGCTCTTCTGGGGGTGCCGAACAACATCCGGATACGACCCAACTCACATGTCACCCACTCTACGTGCGGACAGACGAACAAAGCGATCAACTGGGTGGATTTTCCGTGGCAGCACGCCGGTGTGTGGATCTACTGTTGGGATCCTCTTTGGCTTGGCACGTGCAATATGCCATGTTTTTCACCGGCTACTAAAATAAATTGTATAAAATATCCGATAATCAGATCTGATTGGGGTGCCGGTGTGGGCAGCACCAGGGATTGGCCAGACAAGTGTCCGACACCCCCAAAACAGACACAATTTTGGAGGTGCCAGCCAAATTTTCAGGGGTGCTAGTGGAGATACTCCAAATTCTTCGTTTGGGTTTTGATCCACGAGCGTGTCCCAAGGACTAGTACCATCCCTAATGACAGGTGGTGCCCCTTCAATCGGATGGGTTTTTCGGCAAGTGTTTTACTTGTTCGGATGGGTATTTTCCATTATAAGGAATGAGCATTATCAGGAATGAAGCGCGTTTGTTGTACAAAATTCAAGGATATTTTATTTTACTACACTAATTTTTGCTCATTTTGTTTTTGTCATCCTAAATTTTAACATCTTGGTTTTGCCCTGCTAGTTCCTGATAATACATCATTTTGCCTTTTATGGGGCAAAAACAAATTTAAAATAGTGAAATTTTGTTTTGGTTTTGTCGCTAGTGTTGTTTTGATTTTGCTTTTACCACTTAGTGGGAGAAAATGTGGTGAAAGCGAAATGTTAAAATTTAGAATGGCAAAATAAAATGGATAAACACTAGTTTGGCAGAAACAAAAAAAAATCCCAAGACCAAACAGGAAGTTCACACATTTCTCTTCGGAGGTAGGACGCTCACCACAGTAGTGCTAAAAAAAAAAAGATCACACGTTAGTGACTCCCATAAAACGCTGCATCACTAGAGATCCATGCACGGCAAGCCAATCAGCTAACCAGCAGCTAGGTACTCTCCCGGGGCAGTGACTATGGCCTTCTCTCTCTTCCTCCTCGAGCACCTTCGCGGCAACGCCGCCTCCAGGGTGCGACCTCAGCACCCTTACCCCAAAGCTGGCACGCCACTGCTAGTCCGACCAATTTGTTTTTTTTAACAAAACGGGCAACATTGCCTCATTTTATTAAAAAAGTATGAGTGAATTGACCGGTTCATTAACGGGGAACCCGACCAATTTGTTGTCACCTTAGCCATTCATTACATACTGTACCGAATTTTCAGGAAATGAGGAGAGTTGTTAAAAAAAGACATCTATTTAAGGTCTTGGGCTCTTGGCATGAAGCCATGAATACCAAGACATAGTACTAAACAAATTAACTAAAAAGTAGCTCAATTTACAATTAAAAAACACAAAATGTCATTGGGGGAGAGCCCACAATTAGAGCAAGCAATATATATAGATTACAAACCAAATTAGGCTTAACAAAATCGCATCAACTGTGAGATTGTACTAAGCAGTAATGACATAAACATATTAGGATCATGTGTTATCTGATGACCATTGTTACTACTATGGCCAAAATACTCTCAAAACCCCCCTTAAATACCTTACTAGGACATTGTTAGAGTCAGCTTTCTTTAAATTGATATTAGCCATTGAAAGGGAAATTTTTGGTTTCCGACTAGACTAGATCTAATTCTTATTTTCGGTTCATAATTGGTTTTGCACGGTGTTTACTAAAATAAGTATAATTTTCTCATACCAGGTCTACATTTTACATACCACAACTTAAATGGTTCAGGAGCCCGCCCTACCTTGTCCAAGGTAGCTTAGAACTTGTTCCCGTTGCATATAGGTATGTAGCATAGGACGAAAAGTACCTTATTCAGCACGAGATGCTCGCTGCTTAAAAGTGAGTTGGGACCTATGATGCACCATACTCCACCTTTTTCCAGCTCTTGCGGTCGATTTCCCTTCGCGATGAGCCGTTCAATAGGGATTTTTCACTAGTAGGTTGCCCCCCGGACTATCTTTGCCATCCAATTTTGTTGGAGATTCGTGCGGGTCAACTGGTCAAAGTCTGTGATAGTTTTGCATTTTAGCCCCTGTGAAACACCGAAATCAACCCGCACTCCACCGTTCCTATATATAGCACCAAACCCTAACCCTACCCCACAATCCCCACCAGCTCCCGTGCGCTGCCGCCTCGAGCCCTATCCCCCTGCCGCCCACCTCTCAACGGCCTGCCGGCTCCGTGCCCTCCGGATGAAAAATGTTCTATCCTCTATCCGGATGAAAAAAAGCACATGAAATTTGTGTGGATCTTTTTTCGCACCGAATCTTTATGGATTTTTTGTAAATCTGTACATTTTGTTTGAAGTTTGATTTGGAATGAATTCGCTATGAAAATTGTATATGTTTAATAAAATGCAGTGAATATATTCTTAGTTCCAGTGAGGCTACTTTTCCAACATTCGAAATATGGGGGTGAAAAGCTGACGGTGTGAAAGATTTATAAGTTGTGTTGCAAGTTTGTTAAAATATGTTGAATTTCCTATGAAATATATGTGAATTATGGAAATAAAAGTGTACATATCTATTAAAATTATGATGAACGAGTAAATCTTCTATGAACATTGTACGAATAATGAGTGAAACTTGGACGAATAATGAGTGAAACTTGGAAAAATGATTGAATCTTTGTTGAATATTTGATAATCTCACAAATTTGTATGAAAAGTGCGAATATATATTGTTGGTTCTGAATCCAGATTCGAAATCTGGGGATTTTTTTTCTGACGATTGAAATAGAAAAACGTGATAATATTTGAAACGACAAGGGGTGCTATGCAAAAACAAAATGGACTAAAGATTTGAACTGGACCGAGGTGGGAGGGTCTCTGTGCAATATTTCTAGCACGAATCTCCAACAGAAGTCAAACAACTGAGGGTAGAGAACATACGCGTGGAGTTGCTTTTCTCTGAGTCGTTCCATGCCGGTGGAAATCTACGAAATGGCTCCTATTCAGCAAAGAGTGTCTATGTTGGGCAATTCCATGGTGCGTGAGATTAATTCTTCGTTTGGGGTTCTGAATCCTGATCCGCAAGCGCGTCCCAAGGACTAGTACTATCAACAATGAAAAGTGGTTAACCGGAAGTTCACACATTTCTCTTCGGAGATAGGACGCTCACACAAGAGTGTGCTCTGGAAAAAGGTACAGTAGGTTCACACATTTCTCTTCGGACTAACCCGTCCATCCACACTCCATTAATAGAGATCCATGCACGGCAAGCCAATTAACTGACAATGGCCTTCTCTCGCCTCCTCCTCCTCCTCCTCGGCCTAATCAACTCCGCGGCCGCGAGCACCTTCGCGGGCCTCTCGGCAGCGCCGCCGCCAGGGTGTGACCTCAGCACGCCACTGCCAGTCCAATCCGTAGTAGCCAAGTTTCCGGGACGGTCGAGTCGAGAAACGGAAACGGGAAACGAGGAACGTGGCTGCCGAATAGTAGGGAACGGAGAGGGTATTCTTCTCTGAAACGTACAGTTCGACGCGAAAACGCGATTCGGACGATTTCGGGACGACGTACCCGGTACGATAGGATCGATAGAAGCACGTGGGCTGCATCTAGCTACAGCCCATCCGAAGGCCTGGCCTGTCAGCAGCCCGCAGGACACAAGTATCCATTCTCTTTCCTTTGTCCAGCAATGCACTGGCATATTGCGGCTGCGAGCGGCCGGCGTTGGCCCTCGGCAACCACATCCAGGCGGTCCTTGCCCTGTGCGGAGGCCGTGTCAGACCTTGACGGCGGCTGACATCGGGTTTGGCCGGAAACAGGGAAGAAGATGAGCTCGGGGCTCGAATCCGATAACAAAAATAATGCAGGAAAGGAAAATAGATAAATTTAGGGTTTTTGCTTTGCTTCATCCTCCCAACCTCCCCACCTACACCTTTATATCGAAAGTGTAGGCTCAAGCAATATTACAAGATTGTCCAGGTACGGACTAGGGTTCAGACAAATAAGAACTTAGCTAGATAGGTAATTTAACTAGCAGTAGACAGTAGCCGTCGGATCTTGATGAACCGCTACCAGAGCATCTGAGCCGTTGCTTGTTATCGCTGGTGCAGCTTCAGTATCTGACAATTCCCCTCCGTTGAGACAAGACGTCATGGCTTGAAATCAGTAAATGTGGCTTGTATGAAAGCAGCGTCTTCCCAGGTGGCCTCCTCAGGTGTCATGCTGTCCCAATGTATCAGCCATTGCAGTATTGCAACATCATAGTTGCCAGCGCTGCGAGGGATCTGTCTGCGTTCGAGTACTGCAATGGGAAGGAGTTTCAGCTTACCCGAGTCAGTGACCAACGGAAGGTGAGGGTTAGGTACATCATTTGGACCAAGATGCTTCTTTAGATGATTCACGTGAAAGACATCATGCAGTTGGGTTCCAGTAGGCAGCTGCAATTTGTATGCTCTGTTTCCAACTGGATGTAACACTCTGTAAGGACCATACCACTTTGAAGCAAGTTTCAGGGGGTTATTTTTGCCAAGTGATGTTTCCCTTTGTGGCAGCATCTTGAGGTACACCATGTCACCAGAGTTGAATGATCTCGGGGTACGTTGCAAATCAGCATATTTCTTCATCGACTTTTGTGCTTTGGCCAAGTTGGTCTGGAGTATTTCCACCATGTGATTTCTGTTTTTCAGAGTGTCTGGTGTTTCTTCGAGCATGTCAGCAGGAATGGCAGCAGCAGTGATGTGAGTTGGAGGATACTCATACAGTGCTTCGAAGGGGGACATTTTGATAGCAGTGTGGTAGCTGGAGTTATACCACCATTCTGCCGTGGATAACCAGTTACACCACCTTTTAGGTTCAGCAAAGGCCATGCAGCGCAAATATTGCTCCAAGCACTGATTGACTCGCTCAGTCTGTCCATCCGACTCGGGATGATAAGCAGTGGAAAAATGCAGCGAGATTTTCATTGTTGAGAAGATAGCTTGCCAAAGCTTGCTGGTAAAAATTCTGTCCCTGTCGCTTACAATCACTGAAGGTGGTCCATGTAACTTCAGTATGTTGTTGATGAATACATCAGCTACCTTCTGAACTGTGTATGGATGAGTAAGAGGCAGAAAGTGAGCATATTTGGTGAGTCGATCCACGACAACCAAGATAACATCCTTGCCCTGGGATTTTGGTAATCCTTCTATGAAGTCAAGGCTAATTTCTGCCCATTTGCTCTTTGGAATCGGCAGTGGCTCCAGAAGTCCAGGATATTTCACTTTTTCAGTCTTGGAAATTTGACACACTGGGCATTCAGCAACCTTGTCAGCAATGTATTGTTTGAACTTTGGCCAATAGAACAATTGCTGTATGCGATGAGTTGTGACTCTGGTTCCCGAATGGCCACCAAAAACTAAAGAGTGGAAGGTGGAGAAGATTCTGTCCTTGAGGTCCGTAGCGGTGCCAATGTATATTCTGCCCTTAAAACGCAGAACTCCAGACTGTAGTGAGAACTTGGGGTTGCTGTTTTTGTCAATAGCAAGTTCTTGTAACAGAGTGGTACATGTGGTGTCACCAATGTAAGAATCCATAATGTCAGTAGTCCATGCTGGAACTACTATTGATATTGCACTACATTGCTCAAGGTCCACCTTCTGATTTTTCCTTGAAAGGGCATCAGCAACTTTGTTATCTATGCCTTTTTTGTACTCGATTTTGAAATCGAATTCTAGCAGCTTCAACATTAGTTTGTGCTGGATCCCTTCAAGTAGTCTTTGGCTGCAAAGAAATTTTAGGCTGCTTTGATCAGTCTTTATGATTAATGTGTTGCCGAGGAAATAGTGTCGCCACTTCTTTAGAGATTCCAGAATAGCTAGTGCTTCTTTCTCATAGACTGATTGAGCACACGCTTTTGGGCCCAAACTTTTGCTGAAGTAAGCTAGGGGTCTGCCCTTCTGCATTAACACAGCTCCCAGTCCACTGCCAGATGCATCTGCCTCCAAGGTAAAAGGAAGTTTGAAATCTGGTAGTGCGAGCAGTGGTGGAGACGACATAATGGATTTAAGCTTATCAAAGGCTTCTTGTTGTGCAGGACCCCACTGAAAAGCATTCTTTTTCAGTACTTGGTGCAGAGCTCGGCAGATAAGTGCATAGTCCTGAATGAACTTCCTGTAATAGCCACATAGACCGAGGAAAGCTCTCAATTGTGTTACTGTCATAGGTGTCGGCCAACTGAGGATTTCTTTGATTTTGTCTGGGTCTGTTTGCACACCTGCTGCAGAAATGATGTGACCAAGGTACTCGATTTGGGGCTGACCAAACATACACTTGGACCATTTAGCTTTCAACTGATGCTTTCTCAGAATGTTCATTACCAACTGAAGATGTTCTTTGTGCTCCTCCACAGATTTGCTGTAGACAAGGATGTCGTCAAAGAAGACGAGGACAAATTTCCTTAGGAATTCAGAGAATACAGAGTTCATCAACTCCTGAAAGGTTGCAGGTGCGTTGCAGAGGCCAAAAGGCATGACCAAGTACTCGTAATGCCCAAGGTGGGTCGAGAATGCAGTTTTATGTACATCTGCTGGATTCATGCGAATTTGATGATACCCGGATCTCAAGTCAAGCTTTGAAAAAATGCAAGCTCCATTCAGTTCATCCAGAAGATCTTCTATCACTGGTATGGGAAATTTGTTCTTAATTGTCATTTCATTCAGTCTTCGGAAATCAACACAAAGGCGCCAAGATTTATCCTTTTTTCTAACCAGGATGGCTGGTGAAGAATAAGGGCTTTTGCTGGGTCTGATTTCAGCATTTGCTAGCATTTGTTTGATCAACATTTCAACAGAATCCTTTTGACTGTGCGACATCCTATAAGCCCTGATGTTTGGTGGTTTTGCCCCAGGTAAGAGTGGTATCTGATGGTCACAATCTCTATGTGGCGGCAACCCAGTTGGCTCCTGAAATATGTCATCAAATTGTTTCAGAAGCTGTGCTATTTCATCAGGGACTGGTGGTAATTCAGCAGTGTCTGTTGCATTTCTGTCTGTTGGGTTGAACAGAACATAACCTTGAGCTCCTTGCTCTAGGAGTTTGTTGCACTGCTCTGAAGAAATAAGGATGTTGTCTTTGGGAATCATATGGTCGTTGAAAGTGTGTAATTGCCCTTCAATTCCAATAGTGAGATTCCTTGCGATGAAGTCAAAAGTGACTGGATTGTGTTCTTTAAACCAGTTTACTCCCAGAATTATTTCAGCCCCTTGCAGATGTAACACGCGGAAATTCGTAGTGAATTTCTTGCCTTGAATTGAAAAACTGCAGTTTTGTATAACAGCTTCAGATGATAGTGTGCCTCCTCCAGCCACTTTAACTGTTCTTGTACTAGCTGCAGTCATTGGTATGTTATGTTTCAGTGCAAAGGTGTAGTCCATAAAGGTGTTAGAACTGCCAGTATCAGCCAAAGCAACAGCCGAGCCTTGTTTGAAGTTCAGCAGTAATGAGATTGTGGAATTACTAGGGTATCCATGATAAGCTGCTGCAGAAATACTCATGCAAAGGGCTCGTGGCTGTTGTTGTGCAGGTTGAGGTGCAGGTTGAGGTGCTGGTTGTGGAGCAGGTGGTATGTTGTTTCCAGCTACAGGTTGAGCGACAGGTTCTGCAGGTTGCTCTTGTGGCAAGTCTGGAGGATTTGCAGCAGGTTGGTGTTCTTGTTCCTCCTCATCGTCGGAGTGAAATTGCATTTCAATGACATTGAGTGCCTGCTGCATTGTTTGGCATCTATGGCCCACTGTCCAGTTTTCGGGGCAGTACCAACATTTTCGTGGTTCACGAGGACGGTCCAGAGGAACTCTGTTTCTAGCTTCTCTGAGCGGTGGGGGTCTGTTTGTGTTATTATGTGCGAATCTGGGTTGAGGAACAGCTGGCTGAGTTCTTTTGGCATTTGACAAGAAGGACTTTTCATACAACCGTGCATACCAATAAGCAGACAGTAAGGTAGCTGGTTTTTGACCTTGCACCAAATGCTTGATACTATCTTTAAGACCGCTGATAAACCTATCCAAGAAGAAGTCAGGTTGCAGATAGCTCCTGTCCCTTTTCATCAACGTCATCCAGTTCTCATAAGCATCAATGTACCCATTAACTGTTGTCACTTGTTTCAGAGCTTGCAGTTGATCCATTGGGTCAGCTGAGATATTGTCAGGAAATCTGTCCAGCAAGATGGAACACAATTCAGACCAGGTAAGTGTTTGTTGGTTTATTCCAGAGCTGCTCAACCAAGTTTTTGCTTGCCCTCTTATGTGAGCGATCCCCCATTTCACTTTCTGTTCAGCCGGTATGCCCACCAAGGTGAAAATGTCTTCACACTCAAGCATCCACGCTCTGGGGCCTTCGCCATGGAATGTTGGCAATTCCACATGTGGGGTGCGAATGCTAGGTTCTTGCCAAGAGGTATGCTGGTGTGTATTCTGCTGTTGTCCCGCTGGAGTATCAACTCTGACTGGTTGTGTTGGTGTACTTGGTGGCTGTTGTGGTTGTTGGTTTGAAGAACTAGGAGGGTGATGGTTTGGTTGGGTTGGTGTGCTCTGTGGTTGCTGATAAAGCTGGTAAGGATTTTGGTAGGGTGGAAAGTATGGGTTTTGTGGTGGAAAAGGAGGGTGGTAGTATGGGTAATAGGTTGGTGGTGGGTTGTAATAGGGATACTGAACAGGGTTTTGGTATGGCAGTACCGCTTGTTGCAAGCTCTGTTGCTGGTACATCTGAGGATTTGTCACAGGATTGCTGGTTTGGAAGTACTGCGGCTGGAAGTTTGACGTGGTGCTGGTGGATGTGAGGGGATTGGTGGTGGTGTAGATTGGTGTAAAGGTTGTTTGGGTGGTGGCTTGGGAAGGTGGTGGGAAGGTCGGATGTGGTAATTGAGCTGGAGACAGGTTTCCAAAGTGGAGAGTTTGTTGAGATTGTGGAGTTGTGGCGGATCTGGGTGTCGGCTGCTCAGGAATGGGTGAAAGGTGAGGATTTGGGGGTGGTGGTGTTGTGAAAGGTGGTTGTGTGGAGGTCGATCCTTGCTCGACAGTGTTGTTCGCTCCTGCTGCTGAACTGGTACTGTTGCTCGTCATCCAGCTAGTCATCATGGAGGAAAGTTTGGAAATTTCGCTCTGTAACGAGTCGTAAGAGGCTTGAGAATGGACCTGATGTTCTTCCAGCCGGCGGCCGATTTGCAAGACCTCGCGTGGGAGGCGCTGGCTAATCTCTTGCTCCAACAATTCGTCGACCTCTGCCGTAGCCACAACGTTCGCCAGTTCCTCTGCTGTGGCAGACCTCTCGCGAGAAGACGATCGAGATCTCGTTCCACGCGCCATGGGAACCGCGAAACAGAGGAAGGGATTTTACGGCCAGCTCGAGGTGAACTGGTAACCTTGGTTGTTCCGGTCCGATAGAAGGCGGCGGCGGATTGGGAGGGAGGGAAGAAGAGCGCGCCCCTGGTTGGACGGCTCTGATACCACTTTGTCAGACCTTGACGGCGGCTGACATCGGGTTTGGCCGGAAACAGGGAAGAAGATGAGCTCGGGGCTCGAATCCGATAACAAAAATAATGCAGGAAAGGAAAAATAGATAAATTTAGGGTTTTTGCTTTGCTTCATCCTCCCAACCTCCCCACCTACACCTTTATATCGAAAGTGTAGGCTCAAGCAATATTACAAGATTGTCCAGGTACGGACTAGGGTTCAGACAAATAAGAACTTAGCTAGATAGGTAATTTAACTAGCAGTAGACAGTAGCCGTCGGATCTTGATGAACCGCTACCAGAGCATCTGAGCCGTTGCTTGTTATCGCTGGTGCAGCTTCAGTATCTGACAGGCCGCCCCGTCGCTGCCGCACTACCTGTTCTGGGCCTTCTCGCCGGCGGCGCATCCGCGGATCCTCCGCCTGATATATCTTGTAGACGTGAAGCCGGCGGCCTAAGTTCACGATTTGTCGAGTGAGGAGGCGGACCACGGAAGCAATTGAATCTGGGTAAGCCTCCAACCCTCCACGTGATCCAGTTCCCATGCCTGATTGCTACTTTCGGATAGAGAATTTTACGTACGAGGTTGCTGAACCGGGTTGGAGTATACACTGTCGGGAAACGCGTTTCGGTGACCGACTCGCATCGTCCCGTCCATCGAACCCGACTCTGTTTCCGGGACGACGAATCTGAGTCGTGGAACGAGGCACCGTACCCCGTTTCCGGCTACTACCGACCCCGACGTGCCTAGCTTCCTTCACAGTCCCTCCACGCAGTGCTGTGAGGCGCTGCTGGCATCTGTGCCCGGATAGCAAGAGACGGCACTCCCGTGCCTCTGCCGTGCGGCAGCCGAGTCACCACTCGTCGTTGCCAGGATCGACGTCGCCCGCCTCTTCGCGCTCTACCGCGGCTGCAGCAATGGCAGCTTCGGCAGAGACCCAGGCTTCGCCCTATGATGCAGGGATACGGCACAGAGGTGCCGTATAGGTGCAGGATACTGCACCAGGACGGGGATACTCCCGGATACGCGTGGGATACGGGTATCCCAAAGTATCTCATTTTTTCGAATTAAAATAGAGAAAACAATTCGGAATACGGCTGGGACACGCATAGGATACCTCAGGGATACGCGCGCGCTTGTTACGACTCGACCTACAGCCCATCAAAAGCCCTACTCGATGGAGATAAAACCTAATCGCTGGCAATACAAAGACTGCATACATGGAGTTCGCAGAAACTTCTTCAAGTCACCGTAAAATATTGACGTCAATTTCCTCATCCTCTAAAATATTATTTATTGGTGCTGATTTTTTATGCAATTCTACATATACTCGCCGTATCCCGTATTGGCAACTCGATAGGCCCACGAATACGTGAACGCGCGCCTCTAAAATATTATTTATTGGTGCTGATTTTTTATGCAAGTCTATTTTCAGAAAATGCCGTTTTCCCGTATCACCGTATCCGTATCACCGTACCCGTATCCCCGTACCATGTAAGGCTTCGCCAGCTGGTACTGTGAAGGTATACGACTTCCTCATTACTACTAGTTCACTACTCCCCATTGGCTCTGTTCCCTCTGTTTTGGTCGCGAGCCCCTCATTGCATTCTACCTTCAATTTGCTTGGTTTAATCAGTGGAGAGAACAATGGATACTGCAACGGCGGTGTGCACTGCGGAGACCCTCGCCACGAAGGTGTCACAGTTCTGCGTGATCGACGAGCGCTTCCCGGAGTGCTGCAAGGCGGTGGTAAACACCGTCGCACTCAATGGCCGCCCGCCCTGCCTCTGCCGCGTCGCGGCAGAGCCGCAGCTCGCCGCCGCCGGCCTCAACGCCACCGGCATCCTCGAGCTGTACTCCGCCTGCGGAGGCCGCAGCCCCGTAGGTCCGCACCTCGTCGACGCCTGCAACGCCTGGGACCTCCGGGCCCCTGCGCTGCCGAATCAGGGTGCCACGACGGAGGACATCCTGGCGCCCACGATGGCATCGTCGTCGTGCGCGCCCAAGACCCTCGCTTTCTTGATGGTCTATTACGTGTACAAGGATCCCACCGCGCTGACCTGCCGGGACCTGGTGGACTCCGTCGACCTCGGCGGCGGCGTTCCGTGCCTCTGCCGTGCGGCCTTCGATAGCTATGCAATCAGGGCGCAGCTCAAGGCTACGGATTTCCTCGCGATTTACAACGCCTGTGGAGGACTCCGCCTCGGAGGGGCCGACCACAAAGCCGCCGCCGCATCGTGCGAAGGTATATATGCTCTGCGCCTGCTCTTTGATCCTGGTATGTTCTCATCGCCTGAAACATATACGTGCATTTGGTCTGTGCCATGCAGGCCATGGGCTGCCGCTGCCGCTGCCACCGAGCGACAAGCCTCCCACCACCCCGTCGCAGGAGCACGACGCCGGCGCCATCCACGCCGCCCCGGACACTCTGCTGGAGACAGCTACGGCTTGATTTCGTTGTGTTTGGAGTGGGGATCGAGAAGGTGAATCTACGATCCGGTAGTTGGTGTAGCAGTAGTGCTCTTTCGAGATTTGAGTTTAGACCTTAAGTGGTACACGTGTGCCCATAACTCTCCTAGATCACATAGTTTGTGTCTTTCCGCGGCGCGCGTTCACGTATTCGTGGGCCTATCGAGTTGCCGATTGAACACAACAAAACTGTGGCGGAGGAAACCATTGTATCTTCTGCTTTCTCTGGTAGCTCAACTTTGCTACGACCTGAGGCCTGCAAATTCTAGTGTTGCTTAAACAGAACTCGGTGAGGATCTGAGGGACATCTGATGTAGGGAAATCGCAAGCTCTCGATGGCTTCAGGCTTTGACAGCGCCAAGGATGCCCAGCATCGTCGGCCGGTCCACCGGATTGGCCTGGACGCAGAGGAGCGCGAGGTAGACGCACCTCGCTCTCTCCCTTTGTGAAAAAAAAAACCTCGCTCGACCTGGCGGCAATCCAGCATCGGACCCATGATCTCCAATAGGGTTCCTCTGCTCCAGTTACCCACATCTATCCACCACCACCACCACCACACACCACACAAAGTACATAGAATTTGACTAACAATTAGCATAACCAAGGAATGTGTAACACATCCTTCTTTCTGATAGAGCCAGGTTAGCTCCATGCGAGTGCCACCGGGGAACCTGCTCCACGCCGATCGATGAACGAACGCTGTAGCCCGGCTGCTTGCCGTCGGGTCGGGCTGATAGGTGCTGGAAACACCTGAACGAGTTCTTCCCAGTATACGTCATTGACGACTTTGCATGCATTGCTAATTTGCAATGGAGCTCAGAAGGTTCTCTGATGAACAAGAGCCTGACTAGTCTATTATACATAATCCCATCTAAAAAAACAAAGACATCGTAGTGTTCAATACTGCGATGGTGCCGATGGAAGATGCCTGACCGTTGGGGAGTGCCAGGGTACTGTCAAAGTGGCCACGACGGTGCCGGCCTGTGGCGTGGCGTCCCGCTCCCGCCCGTAGCATGTTGCCTGGTCGTCTCCGGCGGCAGCAGTTGTGGTCCTTGTACAGGCGGCGAGGATGAACAAGCATGCCGTGCAGGCATGGAAGGCCAGAAGCCAAGGTGGAAGAAAGCATTGCGCGCTGAGAGCAAAACAGAGACGCTGCTGACTCGGCTCTGTTCAGCATTCGGTAAAGACCAAAGTGAGAGAGACATGTTCGCAATGCTCGTGCTCTGCTGCAGAGAGCTCGCGCACTATCCTGCCCCGTACAGAGATCTGGCACGGAGTCCACGTGAAGATGAGATCTGTTTAGCGTGGACGCGGTGACGGAGCCATCGCAGAAGAACACTGCGCCAAATCGCCACGGTCCTCTCATCTGACGACTGATATCAGCACCTCTTCCTCTCGCATATCGCTAGCTCTCCATTATTGTTAGAGCTTACTTCACTTCTGCCCATTTGCACGTTACGTGTATGCCATTCACATTCACCGCAGATCAGAGGCGAGCTCCGATCAGCAGTAGGCAGACAAACCAGTATGTATCTGATCGAGCAGGGAGACTAATCTGCACCAGTGCGCAGTCCGCCGCACCGAGCAAAGGAATAAGGGAAGAAAGCAGCGGGCCATCACCAGCCAGCAGATTCAGAACTGACACAGGCAACATGGAAAACGGATTACCTTCATATTACAACAATGATGACAAACTCAAATCCGAAGAATCAGAATCCACATCTCGATTTGTAACACCGGAAATTTTTCACAGGAAGGAACGGCACAACGGGGAGGATCCCCGCATCTTGAACTAAAATAAAAACCTTCGGCAATTGTCTTCTAGAAAACCACCAAGGTTCTACAGGGCGAGGAGCCTCCGAAAAGCATGCGGCAACTAGAACCTTTGCAAGGAACTTGCCAGGACCAAACATAACCGTTCGGGAAACAAAATTTAGTTGTCTCCGTTGCCATCATCCTCGTTGTCCCTTTTCCTCTTGCTTGGCAGAGCAGATCCTGTAGACTCTTTGCTCCCGTTGGTTTGTTTGTTTTTGTCATCCGCACCAGAATCTGGTTCATTTTCCTCATCCTCGTCTTCTCCTCCTTCAGACTACAAAGAGTATAACTGAATCAGCTGACAAGTATCACTGTATAACTTAATTAGCTTAGGATATAGAGCAGTAAAAAAGCATAATGTGCACTAGTATACCATCAGACTGTCTACTTTATAGGATGAACAAATAAGTTTAAATTTGTTGCCCGTTGAACGAGTATTGGGTTACTCAGTGAGAATAGAGGGAAGCCAATGAAGAATTACACAGAAATGGTTCTCTATCAGACGACTCCAGTTTTGTCCTGTATAGAGCCATGGTAGATACAAGTTGCAATTGAACAAAGCTAGCTACAAGTGTGTAAACTGAGCCCAGTTTTATCATATTTGCAGAAGAAAAAATAAGCACCATGCTGTGTACTTGTGTTGCCGTTGGATCTCAAAATGTATTAGCCAAGGTACTAATAAAACTACAAAAGTAGAAGTGGCTCCATGGTATGAGTCTTTCTAGTTGCTTATGTAATCTCCACAATGGAGCATGGGATATTCTTTTTAAGACAAACAACAAAGTAACAGTTCATGCAAGATGCTACCTAATTGACAGTATAAGCACCGCCGAAAAGAACTGCCTCCCAGGTCGCTAGGGTGACTCCGGAGGCACCACCGCGGCCGGCCAAAGAGCACCTCCATCTCAGCCCCAATCTTCTCGCCGCCGCCATTGGACGAGATCCAGGCGCGTCATCCCTCCTTCCTCGACAATCCAAGCGCCACTAGATCGGCAACTCCAAGAACGTCGCGGCCATCCTGGCCCAGGCGGCAGGAGCAATGTCATCTATGGCATCAAAGGATCAAGCGCATGCCTCGTCTTGGCCCTGGGACTTGCTGCTTGGCTGCCGCGCGCAGCTGCACTCGTCCTGACCCAGTTTGACGTTGCTGGTGTCCTTGCCGGCCTCAGGTCGGCAGTGCCATTGCCACTGAAGGCTGAGGCCATTGGTAACACGAATATCCACTTCAGTCAGCAACTTTGGGCATGTCGATTACGGCAAATTCATAGCCGTGACTACCCTGGTGCTGACGTGTGTGGGAATGTCAAGGTGGTTCGAATGCTAGAGGATCTCCACGCTCATGTTGAGTTCGAGACCACTAAGTGGTGGCGGTGGCGGAGGCAAGATGGACGACGATGGCCTACAGTTTGCTCGACATGGTCCGGAGTGTTCACAATCGATGGGGTGAAGGCGATGCTGCACATCACATTATGCGAATACAGTTTTGCTTGCGTGGCGTTGTCCATGTCTAAACCGTTTGCACGATGAATGTGTGCCCTGGCGATCAGTACTTTGCAGCAGTGATTGGTAAGTGAGGGCGGTCACAGAACATGACTTCGTTTTTGGTGGTGCTTTTCGAGTACCGAGTCTCAGTCTCCGGTGTGAAAACCCTAGGTCTGGACCTTTAGTGGTTGCGCCTGACAATGATGACTCGCTAGTCGTTTCCTTGTTGAGGCGTTGTTTGGAGATTGGACTTTCTCCGGGTGAAAACCAATGTTCTGACTATGGTGGTTAGACTGGGCGACGGCAGCGTTTTTACACTGTTACCTTCATGGAGGCGTCGCTTTGGAGAACCTTTTTCGGAGTCTAGGTGTCGTCAATGGTGGTGGTTTGTTCATGCTACTGCGAGTTTCTTTCTTCATTTTTTGGCTCTGTGCATCCTTAATGCTCAAACTAGCTCTTAACATTATGATGTTTCAGAGATTGTGTGTAATCGTATCATTTTGATATTAATATATTCCCTTTATCGAAAAAAAATTGCAGACCGCAATGCAAAACATTGGAGAAATAGCAAATTAACCAAACATGTGAAACGAATTGTGAAGCTGTATGAAAGCACAAAAGTGTTAGCAAAGTGCCAAGAACAGAAGGCAAACTCTAGGATTATGCTGAAGATTGCTAAACAAAAATGACAGCAAAATACCAGGCCAGTTATTCCTACTCTGTATTTGAATCAACTCTCAAAATGTAATGATACGGACTAGTGGAGCAACAATACAGATTCGATAATTATGCAACTATCCTTTTGGCTTTTGGCCAACATTGTAAAATAGTAGACCGATTTGTTGTCACTTTAGCCATTTATTTCAGGCCACTATCAAAATGCAGAGGCAAACAGTACGGACTACTCTCTGAAGTTTCTTAGTTGCTGGGGCTTTGTAGTGGAGTCGGAGTTGCTTTTTGGATGATGTTTGTCTAGTTAAGCTGGTGTTCCCAGCGGTGTAAGATTCTGTAAGATCTGGTGCTTTCGTAATAAAGCAGGGCCATAGGCCTCTTTTCTAAAAAAAACACAGTACGGACTACTGGAGCAACAGTACACAACCCTATAATTATCCAAACTATCGTTTTAACTATCGGCCACCATTGAAAAATAGTTGATCACTTTGTTGTCACCTAAGCCATTCAACTAATACCACTGTACTGAATTTTCAGGAAATGAGGAGAATTGTTAAAGAAATACATCTATTTAAGGTCTTGGCATGAAGCGATGAATACCAAGACACAGTACTAGATAAACTAAATAAACAAGTAGTTCAATTAACAATTAAGAGGACAAAGTGCCATTGAGAGAGCCCACCAGTAGAGCAAGCAATATATATAGATTACAAACCAAATTAACAAAATCACATTAAGCTATGAGATTGTACTAAGCAGTTATGACATCAATATATAGGATCATGTGTTTCCTCATGACCGTTGTTACTACAATGAGCAAACAATTCATTGATGAAGTGAAATCCAAAGCCTTCCATGCCATGCACTAGTATACCACCACTACAACTCATATACTGGTTAGCTACTTTTCAACGGTGCAAGGGTTATTGCATTGTATGAGGAACATTTGAATCGGATATCAATACTGATTTCATAAGAGTACATAAATTAGAACAAAAATCTCACCTCACCACCTTCTTCCTCTTCATCTCCTTCCTCTTCCTCCCCATCCTCCTCCTCGCCATCCTCTTCATCTCCCTCCCCTTCCTCCCCGTCCTCTTCTTCACCCTCCTCACCTCCCTCTTCATCCTCCTCATCCTCCTCATCATCCTCGTCATCCTCTTCCTCATCAGTCTCGAGACGATCGTTACCCTCAGCATCAACGCCATCCAAGTACTTCAAACTAGGAATCAGCGCAAACACCTTCTCCCTGTACCCCTTCACCTTGGTGACAGGGCACTGGTACAGGTCCAACGTCTCGACGCCGAGCGCCGCGAGCGGCGCCAGCTCCTCGACCAGGGCGAATCGGTTGTTCCCGAGGTCGAGGTGGCGGATGGTGCCGCCGCAGGAGTCCGCGACGGCGGCGAGGGATTCGGCGCCGGAGAGGCGGTTGTCGGGGAGGGAGAGGCGGCGGAGGGCCGGGAGGCGGGGAAGGCCCGCGAGCGAGGAGAGGCGGGCCCCTGCGACGGAGAGCTCCTCGAGGGAGGGGAAGCGGTCGAAGAGGGCCGGCGACGGGAGGCGGCCGGTGGAGGACTTGACGGCGCCGTCGAGGGTTAGGGTTTTGGGGGCGGAGAAGGGGGAGTTGGGGGCGTTCTTGACGGAGGCGTTGATGGCGCGCTCCCACGCGGCGTCGTCCTCCCCGGCAGCGACGGCGCCGGCGCCGGCCATGGCTTGCGTGGGCGATTGGGGATTGGAGTAGAACCCTAGCTAAACCTGGACCTGGAGGCAGGAGCAGACAAGTACGGAACTGGATGTCGCTAGTGTTCGTCGTCGAAGCGTTGGAAATGGACTGGATTCATCGATGCTGATGGGCCCATTTGGGAGGCAACGGATGATCTTGGGCTGTAAATTTCGCGCAACTTGGATCGACTAGTAAGAGGGCCGTGGGATTTTGACATCGACATGCATTTTGGCCCGGCCCATTCACATCGGTACAGTGTTTCTTTATGAAGTCTTCGAATTTATATTAGTTTTTAAATTTAAAGTACAAACCGATAACTCTATAAAAACATGTTTTAAAATTTTAGACCAGGAAAACGTTTGTCATTTTTTATTTTAGTTTATAGGAATCATACATCTCTAAATTAATGTTCATATACATACAAATATTGTTTATTTATTTCTAACTAATGTTCATATGCATAATATAATATGTTCATGTACATAAAGCAATGTGTTCATATGTATTAGCATTTTAGTCATGTATCAACATTATAGAAAATAATAAAAAATGGAAAGTAAAAAAAGGAAGAACATGACAAAAATATGCACTAAACTCGAAACACAAAATCAGAATGCACTAAATGGTCTTTAATCCTCTTTTTCGAATCTGGTTGCGAGGGAGATGAAGCCAGTCCACGTCAAGGCGAACTCAAGGAGATCCACTTCAATTCAAGCTTGTGGTATATATCTTGTTCAATGTCTGCGGTAGAGTTCAACCAAATTATTCGCCTTGACAATGCTAAGAAGATTTTGGATACACTTCAATTGATTGGTTCAGAAATACTAAGACAATTTTGTGCGATGGTTCCATAGTGTAGGATATGTGGTTAACATAGAAAATTGTTAGATATTTTGAAGAAGTCTTTGGGCTTTTGCGAAGGTTCATTTTCCTCATGTTTGCCAAGTGCCCCCCTTCTGATAGCACGACAAACCTATGGTTCAAGAAAATGTGAATTTGTATTCTTCATATGAGCCATCTCTTTTCTCAATTTTTGGGGTAAAAATGGCCCATTCTAATCAGCACCTACAACACTTCGACAAGTGATTAGTTTCTTAATTTCATTGCCATAAATCATCTAAAACTCCATAGTTATCCTAGATGCATGCACTTTCACTTACTTTAGCTATTTTTCTGGCAAGTGCCTTATTATGTTGTTTAGTGGTAGCCCCAACTTGTTTGTGCTCGCTTACTACAAATTGCTAGGTTGCCCATGCCATATGGGTTTATTTTCACATAGACATGCATTTACCCACATATATCCGCAATATCCTATAGTCAACGGCATATTTAAAATTTGCTAGTCATTATTCACCCCAATCTACTCGATATCATTTATCTTTATAGATAAATTTAGAAAAGGTCCAAGGAACGGGAGAATGTGCCAAGTAGACTTGAAAAATAAACACTTCAAATATGGCATGTATTGTGAAATGGGGCAATGTTTTGATAGGGAGACCCCAGTCACCGGAAAACAATGGTAGTACTGGTATTGCCAGTGGCTCTTTGACCTTAACGTGAAGGAGGACGAATGGATCCACTAAATAGGACATTCCAATTTTTTCTTTACAGTGCAATCCTAATTGAACGTATATATGGTAGAAATGTTAGTTTCATTTGTGGTTCCCCAAGCATGGAATGGTGAGTTTATGTAACTTAGCCCAACACTTATAATGTATTTTGTGTTCTCTAATTTACGCATCCTTGCTTTTGTAAGAAATCATAAGCGAATGTTCACTTTATAAGACATGGTAATTTTGGTGTCCTAAAAGTATGAATTAACTGGATGGACAAATATTAGCTGATATGGTATAGTGAGATGATAAAGAAATTAACGGTGCATTTTTTTTCAAATATGAGGGCCCTCCAAATGAATTTATTTATACCCAACAAAAATCTTGTTGAAATGGATGGCTATTTGGACAACCGACAATTGCCTTTCTGACTATTTTCCTCTCTCTGTTCTCCAAGCCCTACACCCAAGTCTTGATGTGTTTAGTGTTTCATCTTTATTTTCAGCTCTTGCTGAATCCATGTCCAACATTATTTGGTAATAAATACGAGTGGATATTTCTTGCTCCCGAGCTCCAGTGCTCCCTGTGTTTTAAAAATTCACAAATCATATTCAAAAGTTTCAAAAAAATGTGAAAACAATCATGGATATTCTCAGTGACGTATTCTGAAAACGTGCAAAATTTCAACTAGAAATACTTTGTATTTTGAGTTATACAAAAAAAAAGATAAACATATCTGAGAATAGTGTTTCGAATCTCCAAAAAAATTAAGATTTTTGTCATTTTTGTTTAGCCCATAATACAAAGAATTCTGCGTTACGATTTTGCAAGTTTGTAGGCTACATCATGGACTACATCCAGAATTATTTTCAATTTATTTCAAAACTTGTAAATATTTTTTAGAATTTTTTTTAAACGAAGGGAGCATAGGAGGTCGGGAGCACAAATGACTTTCCGAATAAGTACTCTCTCCATTCCAGATTAGTTGAAGTTTCACGATTTTTCTAAGTGAAACAACTTTAAATTTGATCAAGTTTGCAGTAAAATATATCAATATCTAAACACACACCAATTTAGTTGCACCGAATTCAACGCAGAATATATTTCCATACTATATACTTGACATCGTAGACATCACCATATTTTTGGATAAATTCGGTCAGAGAAGTTGGGTTTATGACAAGCCTAGCACACCAATGTATTTCTAATGCAGGTAGTATATATCTTCTTGTGGCTGTTTCGAAACCATAGTTTTTTTGTCCTTGCAATGCGCAAACAACTTTGCCATCTTATTTCAGAAGGACGAGAAAGAAGATAAACCAAATCAGGTGAGATCAGTACCGGGGCCACACACACACACACCTGTGATCAATGTGATCAACGGAGTATATGTGCGCACGCTCCGCTCGCGCGGGAGTGTGGGACGTGAGATGACCGGCAGCATCAATGCAGCATAAAGAGTGGCGCACCGCACAGGGATTGTCGGCATGCACTCTGCTGTCATGCTGAAGAGTGCATGCAATGATAGCTCTTTCGGTGGGTCCGATCGACCGGCCGGTGCTGTCGTACCGAGAGCACCATCGGCCTAGCGGTAGCGGTAGCCCGCCCGTCCGTCCGTCAGCAGCTGTACTGGTGATCGATCGGTTTCATTCTCGTGGACGACAACAGTCCAGCTAACGATCCGGGGAGGAGACGGTGGTCCAAGATTCGCAATCAAATACGTAGTAGTACTGGCTAGCTTATTAGCTAGATCCAGAGCCAGGCAAGCAAAAGAATGCAAGCCAGAGCAAACAAACACATCCGTCGATCCTTCACCAGACCACCGCATACCATTGCGTGCCAAGGACCGTACGCGGATTTGCTACTTGTCCACCGCGCGAGCGGTTGCTCGGTCCAGTGTACTGTGCTGGATGGTTCATATTCCTTGATTTTCTTCTGTCTTTCGTTTGCGCGTGTGAACAACCTGCAGGGTAAACTGGCGGTGTCGGCTGGCTACGCTGCACGCGTGGTGGACGGGTCTGAATCTCATGCCATTGTCTGCATGCTACTACAATCAGGGATGTCATTTGTTTCGATCCGCATTATACCCGGCGAAACAAAAGCTTCGAGGCAAAAAAGAGCAAACCATAAACCGCTTCGGTTTGTATATAATCTTGTTTTTTTTTCGGGGGTAGATCTAGATATATATTCTTGGTTAAAACAGATTAAGGAACATATATTTCCTATTCAAATGAATTTTGTGGTCATGTTCTTTGCAGGATTTAATTTTTTACCATAGCAACGTTTAATTGGTTCAAAGGACGTACTTAGCCAAACCAATAATTGTTTGGTTGGTTGCAAATTTTGTATATAATCAAATTTATTTAAGTTGAATCAAGGCACCAACCGGCCCCGAACCACTTTTGTTAAAAAGTTCAAAGAAATTATCCAAGCCACGGGTAAGAAATTTTCAAAAAATTTGGGAATAAGAGATGTGATTGAAAACATCCTTGTGTGTCGTTGATAGTATGAAAAGTTGAAAACAAATCACACGTTAGATTTGAATCTTGTTCCAACCCCACTCGTGCTTCAATGCTATGCAGATAAAACCTATCTGAGCTAGTACGTACTCCACTTTACTCCCACGAGCCACCGGGCGACGCAAGCGCTTTCTCCTACACCGCTTCATTAAATGGGATTTTAAAAAACATCTAACATATGGTTCAATTATATGAAATTATCCCATCTTTGTCGGCCGAGTAACTTTTTTTATAGAACTAAATCTATCTTTTTTGTACCATTCGTTTTGAATCCACTTCACATCCCCCTTTCGCATTAACGTTTTGAATCCACTTCAAATCCAATGGTATATTTTTTGACATATAATTTTTATTTTGTTGACCAAATTTAATGGTCAACATGTATCTTAAACTGCATGCTTGCCCTGTAAACTATGACAGAGGGAGTAGTAAACCTTCCCTCACATGACATCACCTACCCGGTGGCGGCACATGCCATTTCTCCTTTAGGCACTCATCAAACACGATTACAATACAATATGTTGTTGATGGTTTGAACTTAGAAGACATGCCCTTTTATACTATTAAAAAAATCAGTCGTTTTGACCGATCAGATTTTTGTTTCCATTTCCTGATCAGAGGAACACGGAAGCGCTCAGAAAGAAAGAAAGAGACGCGGCGGCCTAGGGTTTCAACCCTAGACGTCGCCGCCGGCGCCATCTGCATCTTCATCGTCGCCTTCGTGTAAGAATTGACGGGTCCTCGCCTCCTCTAGTTGCCGCTCTGGCACTAGGAGGGGTGGGGACCTCGGACCTGCGCAGGGCGTTATACAAAGGTCCTTAATGTTAGAGCTTGGTTTTGGTTGTTATCTTCTTCGTCAATGGAGATGGCTTCGTCTGCAATAAGTGATCTTCCGCGCTTCGTTCGACGGCGTGATCTCCTTCCCGACGTCAATGGTGGCTTTGGAAGATTAAGTTTGTCTAGGTATGGTTCTTCAGATCTTGTTTCGCCAGATCAATCTTGGATTGTTTCTTATGGTTGCCGCGAGGAGGATTGTTCTCGCAATATCTATCCCGGCTACTACGTCTTCGGCAATGGTGATTCGTTCTCTCGGCTCCCAATGACGTCGACAAAGTGGTTCGGTTATTTGTCCCTGAAATATCAGTGGTGGTGCTCTTACCGATATTGCTTGATTAATTTAATGGCTGCGTGCGTGTATAAAGCCTTGGCATTGCGGCTCAAAATTAAAAGGGGAGAAGCTTCGTTGGTATTCACAGGTCTGTGGTTTGGTGTATTCGGCGTTGTTCTACGGCTACCTTCAGAAAAGTACAAGATTGTATCATGGAAGAAGAAAGGGCTTGAAGATCTCATAGATTTGCTCGTCTCTTTTAGTATTGTTTTTGTAATCGATATAATTGTGTACTCTTTGTTGGTTTAATATATATGGTAAAATTCAAAAAAAAAAAGCCACCCTTTCCTCACATGTGCCATGAGGAGACGACCGATCTTCCTCTTCGAAGCCATATGCCATCTTCCTTGTTGACAATGTATATCCATGTAGATGCACTGTTCCACCCGGTTGCATCGTGGGGATTGGCTCCCAGTTGCATATGCACTCTTTATTCAAAACATATTTTGAACGTATTTTGAAATATCAAAAAATTCTAAAAAATGTTCGCGCGTATATCTTCGCATCCTATGTGTTTACAAAGTTGTTTCATGAAAAACCGATGTGTTTTGTGCCTATATACAAAATACAAATTTTGGTGCTAAAATAAGGCTTTTGACAACACAAATTTTTGTTTTTTACGCAAGCCACACAAAAAGTATCGGGAGTATTGGTTATCTCCCGATACTTTTTGTGCGCACATAGAATATGGCGATGTATGCTGTGTCTTTTAGAATTTTTTGAAATTCCAAACTACCTTTATTTTATTATCGGGAGCATATGCATGTGAGAGCCAAAATGAATTTATGTCATTCTAGTTTGAAGCATTGATATGTATATTACGAACTATTTTTCATCCTGTTGAACAATTGATCCAACAGTTTGAGAGAAAAAAACTAAATTAAACTGAACAAAAGAGGGGAAACTCATCCTCTCTAAGCGACGTCATTCAACCATCGCGCTATCATCCTATCAAAAAAAGAATAAAAAAAAGGAGAAAGGATACAAAACTACAAAGTCTGACTCTAAAAAGTTCCACAAGGAAAAAAAATGTCTGACTCTAAACTATTCCTTCCCCGCATCACGAAAAGTTGACGCAGACGCTACCGTTCTTGGCGCATCCGCACGCCGGGCATGCCCCCGCCGTGGCGGCGCACGACGCGCACACGCAGAGGTGCCTGCACGGCAGCAATAGCACGACGGCCGCACCGCTGCCGCACCCCTTGCACGTCCCGACGCCCGCCACCGCGCGCTGCTCCACCACCGGCGTCCTCACCTCCTCCTCCTCGTCCCGGCAGGAGGCAACGTGGTTGTCCCCCCAGCAGCACGAACCGGTGTCCTCGACGTCCCCGCTGCCACCGGCGCCACGGACCGCCTGCGCGTCGAGCGCGCGCTGTAGGTCGCCGCGGAGCACGTTGGCAGCGGCCTGGTTGGACTGCGCCATGTCGCGCCACATCTGAGCCTCCACGTAGAGGTTCCTGAGCCGGTCCTCGAGCGCCCAGTTCATGCCCCTGACCCGCTCGATCTCCTCGTCCTTGGCCCTGAGCCGCTTCGCCGCCCTCGCCTCTACGGTCGAGATGATAAGCCTCGTCTGTTTCTTCCTCTGCTCCGCCAAAGCCGTCCACATGTTCGCCGCCTGCGTCGATCGATCACGGGTAACGGAACGTTAGATAAAGTCTCAGATGCGCGCGGAAAAGTAATTCAGGTTCACGCAGCATGATTCGATCATGGCACTTACATGTTTGAGCAGGATGCGGTCGACGACGATGGCCTGTTGTTGCGCGTGGGCCGCGAGGACGTTCGCCATGCCAGGCACCGGCGACTGCTCGTCGCGCTTCCTCTTATAGCCAGCGGCGATCATTTCCTGAGAGCCGTCTAGCCTGACGCCCCTCTTGGCCAGGTCGACCGCCGCCATCGCCAGGAACCCCGTGTACTGATCCTGCTGTCCTGCCGCCGACGGTTGCGGCGGCGGGACGAGACCCATGTACGACGACGACGACAGGTACCCCTGCTGCTGCTGCTGGCTGCCCATCGCTGCGCCGTAACAAGGCGAGAACGCCGCGGCTGCGCCACTCATCGGCATAGCGGCGCCTGCCCGCCCGACTAGCCCGAGGGCGGAGGAAGGCTGGTGATGGCCGGTGCCGAAGAGGCGTTGCGCGTCCACGGCCATGGCGATCGATCGGTCGATACCTGTGTTGCTCTTGGCAGTCCGCGTGAGACGCGCCGATATATATACAGCCAAGGCGGGCGGAGGGAGGGAGAGCCAGATGTGGCAGGGTGAGGATCGGCGGGGTGGCAAACGAGGTCCTCGGATGGCAGGGAGCGCCGTATTTATGGTGGATGACCGGGTTTCTTGCTGGCCTCCACGTCGACGTCGTCGTCCCCGGCCGCCTAGAGTGAGGAAGCAACTGAATACGAGATTGACCCGAAATAATCCTTCTCCTTTTCAGGAGGGGGTTGCCTTTTATCATGGCTTCCGTTTCAATCTTTTTGCCTTGATGATTTTGAGTACCATACAAATTAACCAAGAATAGATTTGGCGGTGTTATGTTACCTTACAAATCGATCTGCACAGGAATAGCTGGCTTCTGTTCGGGTCCGTTGATCTGATTCGCAGAGGCCAAGGAAACCCAGATCTTATGTTGGTAATGTTCTGGCGCCAAATCAGCATGCATCGTTAACGATGGCTAGCTTATCTGCACGAATCTTGGGGTGTAAGGAAAGCGAAACAAACATATTAGTATGAGTTTATGACTCGGTAAAGATCGCAAAACCGTGGTTTGTGGAGGGCGATCAGGAGAAGTAAGGAAATTACGTTTTGCACGTTACGTAGCGCATGCATGTACTGCATGGACCATCGATTGAGAAGTATCAAAATCAACGCACGTAAATACATTAATATTCGGAGATTTATGTGCAAAAAGCGTTTTGGCTGCTGGCGATCTGCGTACGCGGTTGAGAAAAAGACAGAGGGAAATAAGGGAGTAAGTTAATGCGACAGAGTAACGCACAAGGGCTCGAAATTAGGAAGGAAATAAATGAGCTAAATTGATTTGGTAAGAAGAGATCGACCGGCCATCCATTCCTGCCTGTACTTCCTGCAATACAAATCGATTTTAATTAGTTTGGATGGAAATTACGTACATGTTTTTTAGACTACTCATAGTGGGGAGTATCATACACTAGTATCATGCATATGATACTAGTCTATGTTACTACCTTTATAGTTGGTAGTAACATATGTGTGGTATCATATAATCATGCATTTATTAGCCTATAGACTCATCTTGTATCGAAATCCGTTATGTTATGATATCTACCTATGATACCACCACCATCTCTCTCTTCTTTAATTGCGTGCCACATCATCATTTTTGCTTATGTGGCACTTATGTTACTACCTATATTACTCCCACTATGGGTAGTCTTATTAGTATACTAGCAAGAAAATCTCGACCAAGTTGGTAACCCTCGTGCGTGCTTCCCCATGAAGTGCTTAATTGGTGTTTAATTGCGGGATATATTACGCGTGGAGATAATCAAGTATGGGAAATCGGCGCCAAAATAGAATCACGCGGCAGCCGCTATTTGAATAACCTTTCAAAATATGGCCTGTACAGCTGTACAAAAGTACTCCACAACAATTAAGTCGGTCCACACGTATAATTGGAAAAGAATAACAAACCGCCAAAGAATTAACCAACCAGCCTTCATACATACATATCTTGAAGATATATATATAGTGGGAAATTATGGATCGATCTAATATTACGATTTTAAATTCCATTAATTCCTTATGGACTCTTTTTTTTAGGACAATATTCCTTATGGACTCTTGTGCACGAGGAAAGAAACAATGCAAGGGAAAAGGGAAGGTACGCCATCGAGACGACGTTTCCTTCTTGAAAAGTAGAAGAGCCCTGCTGACATGGGTGGGCATAGACGATAGAACAAAAGTGAAAACAAAAGAAACGGAACGGCTTTCATGGAAACGGGCGCAGGACGCATCGCGTGGCCGGAGAGACGTACGTGTCGCGCGCCGCGCGAATAGCCCCACATGCAGGGCAACATCCGTCCGCCACCCCACCCCTGGCCCTGTCGATTGATCGGAACAAACCTCAGACTTGTCCCGGAGCTAGCCGCGCCACGACGGCCGGGGCCAGCGGCGTGGCGCTTGACATGTCACGCGTAGAGACCTTATCACCACTTGTCCGTTACGGACGCTGGTCCAAATAACAGTTCAAGATCTGACCAATTATATTTGAATTTAAACGAACCGACGCGAAATTCAAGCCCAAACCGGACGCATTAAACGCATCTAACTCTTATATATTTCAAGTAAATCCCTCCGATCCAAAATCCCGTTCAAACGAGCGAGATAGATGTCCGCTCCCGAGACCCCTCCCGGGGCGACAGCCACGGCAACCGCTCCGGCCGCCGCGGAGACCACCATAGCCACCCCCACTCAGCCCAAGACACTCGCGAAGCTCGCCTCCACCATACTCCTGGACTCCACCACGCGCTTTTCTTGGGCGGACGCGGAGGACGACGATGAGAGCGTGGTGCCAGATTCGCAGGAGTCGGATCCAGATGCGGTGCCGGATTCGCTGGAGATGGAAGTTTTGGAGGATGGAGAGCTGTCTCCGGTGGTCATATCCTCTGACCGCTACATCCCTCCGCAGCGACGCGGCGAGAGTTCTGCTGGCGTGAGATCTGACGCCTACAATGCGCAATCTGTTGCGGCCAAGAAGACTGAGGCAGCTCCGGCCATCGAAGTGGGCGCTGCTGGTGCGCGAGAAGACCGGCGTCCGCCCCCGCCCCCGCCAGGCCCCCCTCCTCGTGGTCAACCGTGGCCATTCAATTCGCTTGGTGGGCGCTCTACACCACCGGCTTCTAGCCCTCCTTCAAGACCACGGAGTGGCAATGCAGCAAGAAAGGACAGTGGATTAAAGGCGGCGTCTGCGGCGCCGCGCAGACAAGATGGATGGGAGCTCGTCCGCCCACCGCATTGGTGGCGTCGGGACACGGGTGGAGCTCGAGATGGCCGGCCTTCCAGCGACGGGGAGCGGGCTAGGACCAGCCCGGCATGGCGCCAGCTCCTTCCTAGGAAGATGCGGGGGAGGTGCTTTCGATGCCTCAGCCACCGCCACAAAGCCATCGACTGCCGTGATCCCAAGGTCTGCTGGAGTGCCATCTGACTGGCCATCTCGCCGCCGGCTGCAAGGAGCCACCCGCCACTCCACCTCCCGCCGCCCCGCCGCGCAGAGGCTCGGCCGTCGTCTCGCCGCACCGCTCCTTCCGCGATGTCGTCTTGGCGCCGGCGGATCTCACGGGCAGGCAGGTGGAGGATGAGGTCTTCGTCACTGCTCAGCGATCGAGGGGATGCCAGCCAACCTGCGGTGCTACAGGGAGGGAGTGGATGGCGCTCTCTCGGCGGAGAACGAGCGGGCCGGCCGGAGTTTGCTGGTTGCTCTGGGGGGGGGGGGGGGGGGGGGTTGGAGATCCGTTGTGCGGTGGCGGGCTTGTCTGCACAGATGAGGATGCTGTGGTTGCTGATGCGATGTTGCTGCAGCTGGTGCCTGGACTCGTCGAGCTAGCTAGGGAGGTGGTGCTGATGGACGATAAGGTGTTGGAGCAGGAACGGGAGGGCAATGCCGATCCCGGTGCGGGCTCCGCCCTGTTGCCCGATCAGGGGGAACATGTTGGGGAGAAGGAGGCCGGGCAGAAGTTTGTGATGGACACCGCCTCGCCGGTGCGGACTGGCCCTGGGCAGCAGGACGTGGAGGTGGGTGCACCTCTGTGCCCCTTGTCGAGCTTCCTCGCCCAGATCACGGTGCCGCTCGCGGCCACCATTTTGGGAACGCCGGCCACGGCGTTGGCCCCTGAGATGGAGGTGGAGGCGCCGTCTGTGTGGAAGAGCGGTAGGCTCGCCAAGCTGCACCCGAAAGGCGCCAACATCGAGCAGCTGGCCAAGGAGACCGTGGCGCGCCGTCTCGGCTCGCTGCCTGAGGAGGCCCACCCCTCGGGGCGCCGGCGAGAGGACTTCTTGGCCTTGTTAGATGTCTCGGACCAGCCCTTCTCGGACCAGGCGGTGGCGGCCATCGACGACCTCGTCCTCGCCGTGAAGAAGACCAAGAAGAAGAAGACGATGACAGGGATCAGGATGGAGCGGCAGTTGCCGCCGGGGGGTAGCTAGATGATGAAGCTTATGATGTCTGGGCACTCCTCCTTGCAAGTGTTGGGAGGAGGTGCTTTTTGTGACTGTGGGGCTCACGTTTGCGTCACCGAGTTGGGGTGTCGAGCTGCTGCTAGGAAGGGCGATCTGCGCGTTGCTGATCGATGCTGGTTGTTGGCATGGCGAGCACTTGTGGGTTTTACACACGAGGCTAGGAGAACGGATGGTGAGACCATCATTCACTCGATGTGGCGGACAGGGAAGGAGAGGAACCAGTGGACCTTCTGCAATGTGGCAATCTTATCTTCGGAGGTGGCGGCTTTGGTGTGGGAGGAGTTGGCGATGCGGGCTTTCGACCACACGCAAGATCCTGAAGACTAGTTTTGTGGTTTTTGCTTGTAGAGGGATTTTTCCCTAGATCAAAATTCTGTACATAACACTCTATTCTATCTAATCGAACGGCGGATTCGACCGCCTTGTCCTAAAAAAAAATCCCGTTCAAAACTGCGACGCTTATTTTGGATCAGAAGTAGTACCAGATTACATAATGCAATATTATAAGAAAAATCATACACTGCGACGAGATATTTCAAACAAGACCAATGTAAAAAAGATTTTTCAAATTTGGTATTTATTTTGAAAACTTTACGGAAGGAATTTGCAATTATGTTTCATTAAGTTTACGCGGTTTCATAAATTCCTAGAGTTTTTTCATACACATTTTAGTAGGGGTTTATAACAATTTCATTTTTGTTGGAGTTCATACCAAACCTCATCTAAAACTTGTGTGAAACCACTGTTAAACCTTTGTGAAATCTCAATTTAACTGCGAAAAGGCTGAGATGCATTGTCAATAATCAAAACCTAATTTAAATTCCGGTTAAATCTTCATGAAACTAAAATATGGCACATTATCACACAATGAGATATCGAATAATGTAAACGCATTGAGAACATCACCACGTGTTGATTTTGATGAAATACATGTTTCTTTTCAAAAAAAATGTATCCACGAACCAAATCTCGTCCATGGTTCTTCCACCCAATTGCCCAAAATCCTATAGTGCATTCGATGCACACGTTGCTCTTTTTCACACAATGTGTTCTCGCATCTCGTCTTCTTAGTGATGTTTTGGACATGGCACGACCTATAGCATTCAGGCTTGACCATCGCTTCAATATACATTTTTTAGTAAAATGAACACATCTTTTCTTGGTAAATATTATAAATTCATAATATTCTTATACAAAAAAGATGATATGACCATTTTTTTTAAAAGGCCAACCAATCTATTTATCGTCAACAAAGGTATAAAGAATCCCACAAGTAATGAATTACAAATAGGTCTTCAGACCACCTAGCGACGAATACAAACACTGAAGCGAGCCGAATGCGCGCCGCCGTCCTCACCCTCCCTCACCGGCGTCTGGTAAAACTTGTCATAGTAGAGCTTGTTGTAATTGACAGACGGGAAGTCGTCGTGCTAAGACCCGAGGGACCAGCCTATATATAGCAGTAGGTACCTCGTAGGAAACGGTTATTTCACACAAACCGTTTCCTTTGCATATCTAACACTGACGAGCGGGACCTACTTACCGACGATGGGAATTTCTTCTACACTTTGGAATAATATTTTTGCTAATCTCTACTATATGGAGAATTGATACTACTAATAATGAACCAATAGTATACTTATATTAATAATAATGATTATTACATTACATACGGAGTACATATTAATAATAAAGCAAATTACACATAGCACTACTAGCTACTTCTTATTTTTCTTGCACCCTGCTTCTGCGCAATCCTCCTCCTTCTCACGGCGTCGCTTGTTGGGGGTCATCGAAGGCAGAGGCGGCGGCATCTTTCTCCTTTGCCTTTGTTCCCTTCTTCGGGAGCGGCGCCTCCTACTCATCCTGGTCTTCGTCATCGTCCTCCTCCTCCTCCGACTCAGTCGACTCCTCATCGGAATCAACCTTCGGTTTCTCCCTGGGCCCTTCCATCCACTCAGCGAGCTCGTAATCCGGGTTGGACTGCGGCGACGGGTGGTCCCGGTACGTCAACAGACCCGTCGCTGACGGCGGGATTGTCGTGCGGCGATGGAGTGCGCTCCTGTGATTCCCAGCTCCGAGGCATCTTGGCTAATTACTAGCAGGGGCGAGAGAGAAGAGATTCTATGGCGTACTGAGATAGCAGGGATCGAGATTTTGAAGGATTAGCGGGCAGTTCCACTATGCCGCTGCATTTATTCGGCTCGGTTCGAATTCCAAGGTGATGGAAAGTGTCCACATTGCAAGCGGGTTACGAAATTTTCCGTTGCCATAGTTGTACATATTGGAAATGGGTTAGAAATATGACCGTTGCCAATATCATGGGTGACGGAGTTCCTAAATTCCCCGTAACCAATATTGACGGGCCAGCCGCGGCCCAGTTCTGTAAGGCCTCATCGGCAACGGTGAAATCGCGATCTTCCGTCGGCTAACTCGTGTCATTTTCATAGAGGGGTGTCCGATGTGTCGTTCTGTACTAGTGAAGGTCACATCTGTTAGTATATTAATAATAGGTATGTTCTGTTTGATTTGTTTATCCACTAGCAAGGCCATATCTATTAGAGGCCGGATCCGTTAAAATATCTTGTTATTACTTCTTTAGTGGGGTGGTACTATTAGAGCTTTGTTCTATTTGATTCTATTGCATATTTGTTTAATAGGGTGGTTCAGTTAGATCTTTTTTATTTGCTGGTACTGTTAGATCTTGTTTATTCTTTTATATGATCTTGTCACTATAGAAATTCCTAACTAGAAGGGATTTGATAAAACATTTGTCATCTAATACTTGTGTAATATGGATCATATTTTGTTGGCCTTGTACAAGAAAACGAAGGGAGCTGGGGGTTTTGCCCCACATCTAGTTGATTTTTGACTAGATGTGGAGCCTTGCGTGCTAGTGGAGCTTCACAACATTCTTTTGCCTTCTTTTGTCCTTGTAAGTGAACAACTGTTTTGATTTGTACTATTTTCATTGTTTCTACATTCTTGCATTAATAAATTTATGCACGAAACATTCATGCCCTTCGAGCAATACTTGCAAGTATTGCTCAAGGTGATGTGCCTCAACTCAAACAAGGATAAGGAGGTTTATCAAATATCCTTCCTGCTCAAAGAACGATAAGAAAATTTCTGAAATATCATTCCTTGAATCGAGTGGCGTCTACCCTTGCCGAGGTCGCATAAGTGATATCTTCTGCAGGATGAGCATGAGCAGCATAGTGGAAGAAATGTCCACCTTCCTTCTATTAACCCTCTGAACCAAGCTTTCATCATGAAGAGAAAGACAAAGACGCGACCTAGAAAAGTTCTTCTTTCTTTTGTGTAGCTTTCATATTTGTATAGCTAGAAATTGATACTTTTGTCGTAATGTATAAAATATGATTGAAAAAAATAAAGATATTTGCTACTGGATGATGCTTGTTCTTGATTCTTTTTGCATGTGTTACAGCTGGTGCAAATCCTACAAGCATGGTTCTGGAAATTCTAAACGTGTGCGATGATTGTTTAACACACACGACTAACACTATGATAAACGTGTACGATGACTTTTTAAACACACACGAATAACCTTACCAAAACATATGCGATTATAAGTAAATCCAGACGGCTGAAACGTAGTAACTGTGTGCGATCTCATACACCATCGCACACGATTTAGTAAAACATATCGGCTGCCATACGAAAACGATCCCACACGGTTTTCTTGGTCTACAATCTTCAACGCCATCACCCACCCATGGATAGCGACGAAGCCATAAATCGTGTCCGATGACCGATTTCGACCGTTTGAGATTACCGATCTGTACTACTGTGGTGTCGTAATATTATTGCTTGTATCACTTCGATACAAACTTACCAAATTTTTTTTGAATTTTCCAGTATATATAAAAACAAAAGCCGAGCTAGCAAGCCGCCTCATTAAAAACCTTCCAGTCCCCTCAGGTACCCTGGTAAGGAAAAGAGTGCGTCTAAAACTTGCTAGCCCCTACAGTTCGAACAGAATTACATCGTTGATTACATCAGGACTAATAAAACTAGGGGGATCTCCATCCCAAACGAAAAAACTATCAGAATCATAAGCTTTCCGAGCTAAATTGTGTACTACCATATTTGCTTCCCTGTTGCAATGTTGGATAGTAATGGATCCAATTCTTGACGATCTCATAAAGCAATCAACAAGAACTGAAGAGTAAGGGCTCCATATCTCTGTATCTCCGTTGTAGGCTTGACATAACTCAAGAGAATCCGTT
The DNA here is from genome assembly GCA_947311845.1 of Poa pratensis. Taxonomy (NCBI): domain Eukaryota; kingdom Viridiplantae; phylum Streptophyta; class Magnoliopsida; order Poales; family Poaceae; genus Poa; species Poa pratensis. Next base: position 137,669,883 of record CAMZMU010000041.1, on the reverse strand, counting down.
TCAATCGTTACCTTGGATAGACCTAGATGTTCCAATAGAATTAAGCCTTGCTGGAGTGCCCGAGCTTCAGATATAGCAACATCAATCATATTCGTCAAGGGCCAGCAGCCACCTGCAAGGGCCTCCCCCTTGTCATTCCGAAGCACTGCACCAGCCGCACCCGTCCCATTAGGGTAGAATGATGCATCAATATTCAGCTTGTAAGTATTCGGTAATGGCTTCGCCCATTGCAAAACTCTAGGTTCTTTACTTGGTTTAGCTAGCTCCTTGGTAATTAGCTGTGAGTGCAAGGACTGCAAAGGCCGACTGGGCTGGAGACGCCACTCTCTCACCGTTCACCGCCTCTCTGCGCTGCCACCAAATGTACCAAGCGCCGACGGCAACAGCCTCCTTAAACCCAATCCGACCCAGACTCAGAGAGTTAGGATTCTTGTTTCGATGGAGAACTTCCAGCACTACAGAACCCGATCTGTCAGTCGGCAGCAACTCGTCAATCACCTCTAGGATGCCCATGGAGTTCCATACTTGGCGTGCCCTTTGGCAGAGAAACATCAGGTACGGTGCTTAATATCTTCCGGTCCTTGTTTACAAATGGGACATTGTGGCGATGTTTTAATGTGTCTGTCAGCTAAAACAGCCAAGCCCAGGATCGTTCCATGTAACGCTTTCCAAACAAAGATTTTAACCTTGGCCGGCACCATCAGTTTCCAAACAATCTCCCACACAAGGTTCCCATCCGCTGTCCCTCTTCCTTCCGCTCGGTTTGTACGTTGCCCAAAGGTGTGCGACCATTGGGCATAATAAGAAGAACGAACAGTATAGGTGTATGATTTAGACAAATGCCAAGCTACGAAGTCATCAGTCATGTGTTCACTCAAGGGAATCTTCAAAATTCTCGCCACATCCAAGGGGTTAAAGTTCTCCTGAAGGGTTTGTCCAACCTGGGGGGATTACCTTATTATTTATGGCATTGAGAACTTCTGACGTTAATTCAGCCCCCAAAATATTCCAACATTTTTTAAAGAAGATGGCATGTAAATTAACCATCCAATCCAGGAGCTTTCATATCACCAATGGAGAACAATGCCTTCTTCACCTACTCTTCAGAAAAGGGTTTTAGAAGATCCGTATTCATTTGTTCCGTGACTTTAGGAGTAACTTTTTCAAGAACGGATGGGTCTGGTTCATCCACTTCGGTTGAGAAGAGTCCTGCAAAATACTGAGATATCATAGGATTGAGAACATAGCTATCCTGTTGCCATACTCCTGCATCATCCTTCAGCCTCTTGATACAAACTTACCAATTTAATAAAAGCGCTCTTTGTAAAAAATACTTAAGAAAAAGAAACAGTATCAGAACAAAAAAAAATATGCCGAGTACAATACACCAAGATTGACGAGCACGCTGACAGGTACACGTACGTCGTCGAGGCGGCTAACGCTTGGAGGCTTGGATATGTCGAAACTTGGAGAGTTTATCCCATCTAGACGGCCTCGTTGGACCCTTGTGGCGCATCAAACTCTGCGCTGTTTTCAAATTTAATTCAGTCTCCCATATCACAGAGATGGAGTACGACCCCTGCATCCAATTTTTGGCACCGATCGGCCGAACTGAAGAATTAGGTTAACAGCGACTAACCAAGTTACGTCTCCTTAATCTTTATATATGTCTTCACATGTCATCTCAACACAGAAATTCAATCGCATTATTGTCCCCTCGTGATTATTTTGCATATATGGACCGATCGGGGTACGGAATTGACTTCGATTCCTTTTCCTCTTTCAGTTCTTTAAGTTGCACATCAGCTCGACAAAAGAAATAGAGATTTGGTCGCTAAATTTCAGTGCAGTTGCTTCGGTATCAAGACAGCTTAGCTTAGAGAGGCGTGTAATCTGAAAGATTTCATTCATAGAGGACCGTTTGCTATGTCGACGGCCAAAACGGATGGTTACTGGTTACTGGTTAGCTTGCTTTGCACATATGGAAATGTTGTTGACTAACAGAAACTAAACATTATCATTCTGTCCACATCATCAACAAGTGGAGTAGAATATAAATACCGATCTGGACAGCACGCACAAATGGAGACACGGCGCAGTACGTACCGGGATGCTGTCATTTTCCCCGGTCGCCTTTCTAGGTGTCACGATTGCGAGAGGCCGCAGTGTCCAAGCACACACATTTGTCCTGTTTAACACGGACGCTTGTGATTCGTGAGCCTTTTTATTAATCGCACAACCGGCAAAAAGAAGCTAACCTTACCGGATACGGTTAGCCGTCAGTCGATTTTACCAAGATGTGGTGCCACCCATTTTTCTGGTGTGTCACTTCTCCCCTGTCAACTTCATACAGTGATTCCAGCTCCATTTATCTCAAGTAACGAAAATGCATAAAGGGGCGAGGGAGGCAGAAAGAGGAGCGTGATTCCTCCTCCATTTGTCTGGAGTCACGAAAATGCACAAGTCTTAAACCTTTACACACGAAGGTCCTATTATCAACACAAAAAATGTATTGATTGATGTATATAATTCTATTGTATATAATTTTCAATGTATTGATTGATGTGTAAATGCTAATGCCGCAGTGAATTAAGCTTCCGTGGAGGCCAATAAAAGACATGATTTTTTTCGTGTATATCTTGGCCACCAACTTTTCTATTGTTCAAATTGTCTATCTAATGGCATGCCAACATCTCAAGGATAATGTACGAAACACACGAAAACCAAAATATTACATGTACCATATATATTGAGTGAAATCATGCCGCGCAAATGCGCCGGTCACTCTGGCTATAGTTCCAAATAAGTTGTTGCATGTGAATAACCTTGCATAAAGCAAATTCACCTAACACTGGTATAAGTGGTTTTCTTTTTCAACAAGCGTCACATCTAAACCTAATGCAATTAGAAGGGACCATGTTCTATATATTTTAGTTGAAAGGAGAATATATTGTTTTCGACAAACTAAAGGTGAATATAGATGGATGTGAGGAAAGGGATGGAACATCGTTTGACAACAAAAAGGTCGATCGCTGCACGAAAGAATAAATATCTTTTGTTCCTTGTTCCTACACATAGTACAGCTCATGGCATAACCACTTGATCGAGCCGTTTGTACTACACAAATGGAGGAGTAGTGGAGTACCACATAACTGGCTTCTACAGCACTACTACACGGAACTTAACTGTTCATCTTTGGAAGCCCATTAGCCAAGAGACAACACCCAACAGAGATGGCACATATTTGTTCTCATGTCCTTATGCTATGCGGATTAGCCTTTTCGGATCTACCACAGGCTAGTGTTGGTGCACGCATATAGTGTCTACGAAAAGCCAAGTATTATCCCAGAATTTTATAGTATATCAGCAATGCGCTCGATGTGCCAAATGCAGATCAGGTTAGCTACTGCTTTGTGACGGTCATGGAGAAACACCACACCAGACCACTTATCATATCCACCTTTTTATTTTCCATGTCTGAGATGCATAGTATATAATATATGGTGGCTAAACTAGCTAAGCTAGTAGTAGTAGTAACCAGCGTTGCTCCCCACACTAGCTAAAACTTCTTAATTAGTGCCCTGTGACTCTGAAGTATAGTAACCTGAAAGAAGGCTAATAAAACTTGTGCTTTAAGATTAGCATCAGTCATTTCGATGCGAAGACCATACGGCCAAATGCGACACGATCGATCCATCGGTCGGTTGATGTAGCTAGATAGGTAGAGCCGCACAAAGATGTGCACAACTACTAGCAGTATCCTATTGCGTCCCAAAGGAATCGCTTCTGCTTTTCAGACTTTGCCATGGGAGATGGGACAGGGAATTGGGATAACTAGAAAATAGTGTATATAAAATTAAAATGGAGAGTGAAACTAAAAGACATGTCAAATCATGCAGATCCCCCAACATGTGTAGATTATTCGACAAAGAGAATTTATATAAAATAGATAAAATTGCTCAGTCTGTGCAGCAACATAAGAACTAATCGAAACATTAAATATGCACGCAGCTAAAAATAAGACCCCGACACAGAACTTGCAGCACCCGAATCAATATATGAATACCACGCTCGGGACTAGAGAAGAGGTTCTCCAAAAGCAACACCTCCAAAAAGGGAGCAATGCACAAGCGTCGTCGTTGCGCAACTATAGATTGTAGTTTTTCACTCAAAAAAGATCGAACTTTTCAGACAATACTTTCAACAATGAAAATGTCACTGCAAGACGCCCATATGTTGCCGACCACATTAACGTGTTGCAAACTCATAATAAGGTTGTGGAGATAAAAGGCTAATTTATGTCAGAGCGGAGGCACGGAGTGGAGCCGCCGCACGGGATATGTTCATTGTTGTAAATCAACGGCGTTTTGTAACCTCTCTCGACATAGTCAAGTTTCGCTCATTGACGCTCGTGTTTTTTCCCTTCTCATCACGATAACCCTAATGGAGGACGTAAGAAAGTTTAACACGACTAGGAAATGTTCGGAAAAGGAAGGTGTGAAAAGGGAGGTTATAAACTAAAGAGAGGGGCACCCAGCAGATCTCTCTGACTCGACCCCAAAGTGGTTGTGGAGATCACTGGATTCCTGCACTCCAGCTCGCAAAAAAGCCAAAGATCACTGGATTCATGCATCTCCACTTCTTCTTCACCGTTCGCCTCACGCACATGGATGCCGGCGGCCTATGGGTGCCTGTAGCGCGGCAATGTGCAGGATCCTCACCGATCAGAGGAAATCAGCTGCGAACAGTGTGCTAGCCAGTAGTCCTAGTTTGTGAAGTTTCCAGTGCAACAAGTGCAGCATGCATGCTTTGGCTTGACTGGAAGCAACAGCCTCAGGTGCGCTGCAAGTACTCAGTGCACTTGATTACATTTCCATTACGGTGCTCCCGGGTGGCAACCTCGCAAAAGCCAAAAGGAGGGGCCGGCGGCCTATGCGTGGCGTGGTGGCTGCCCTGCCGAAAGAGGTGGTGGCCGGGGCAGTTGGTGCGCGCGCCTGCAGGATGCCGCCTACCCTTCGCGTCAGGCCCCGCCCCGCCAAGGTCCAAGGGAACAAACTTCTTTCTCTTGTGGAAGAAAACACGACGAAATCGACTTGTTTGTTTCTATATCATACCACACCTACACTAGATGCTGAGGATGCAATCGTGTGCAGATAGATTTAGATAGATAGGTAGCTAGACGTGCTCGTGTCATGTGGATCGATGCCGTGCACACTCACCCCCAACTCTACATCACCAGTCGCTCTCTTTGGCTGGCTCCATGCCATGCCATCATCCATCACGCCGGCCTTTCGTGATGATGCATGTTTCCTCCACCTTCGTTCTCTCCTCCGGAGCCAAGCCAAGCCAGCACTTCGTTCTCCGTTCCTGCCCCACGACTACTGTCGCGACATCCACACCCAATCTCAAACCGCAAAGTGTTTTGCATTGAGATTTTGCACGCATATCATTGAGAACGTGCGTGCATGATTGTTTTCAGGTTTTTTTGAACATTTAAATATAATTTTTGATTTTTTAAAAATAGTGAGATCGCTGAAATTCGGGAGCACGAAATTTCCACTCACATGTATCGTGCTATACTTATCTGTGTTAGAGTTTTTTTTTTGCCAAATCTGGCACTTAGCCGAAACAATACCATATATGGCTCCTGGTGAAACTATTTGCAAATCTGCCCCCGAGGTCGGCGCCAAAGAGGAAGGAGCCGAAATTGTGCATTTCAGCACCCATATGCTTACGCGCCAAGATCATTGGAGCCGACCTCTGTTCGGTGTTGGATTCTGTTGGCACCGATCTGCACAAGTTTGGCTCCATCCCTTTGACGCCGACCTCGGAGGTCAGATTTGCAAACAGTTTCACTGAGAGGCCACATCTAGTATTTGTTTCGTGTTGGGGCCATATTTGGCACAAAAAAATACGCTAGTAGATGGCACTCCATGTTACCACGCCACAACTTTGCTTAGCTCTCCTCCATTGTGTTCCATAATCCATGGATGGGGCAACACGCATGCTAATCTTAGTTTCTTTATACCCTGGAGTTGGTATCCGAAAAGAGATAAAATTAATATATGCCCAAGATCGAGTTGGAGAAAGGAGGTACTGAACCCGACCAATAAAACAGGGATGTGATTGCTAACCACTACTACACATAACATGATGGTCAGAAGCCATCTCAAACGCTTATTACCTAAATTGATTGACCCGGCCGGCCTGTGCCTTGGTGATTAGGTAAACAATGGAATGATTCATTTCCATGTCCAGATGCTCGTGCTCAGTCTGATCGATTGACACGGAATAAAATATTTTCTCGAGTATATATCGGGGTAGAATAATCTCCCTTCGATACGTCCTTACCTGGTGACATGACACAGACAAGGAAAGATCAGGTGAGACTCGCCAACAAAACAGCAACAAGGAAATATATTTGGACGCAGAGGCCGGGACAGGCACCCCCATTACATGCCACCGATCGCGGAATCTGAACCAACCAAATCACGCACGGCTATATACGCCACCATGGATGGATGGATGGACCCCTACTCCTCCACGGACGGATACTAGTTTATATCGACGCACACATCACTTTCTTCGGATCAGACACCTATAAAAATGACTTGTTGCTAGAGAGAGCTATGCCGGAGTGGGAAGGAACGAGACTCCAGCATGAATTAATGCATGATGCCGATGCATCGCCCAAATATTTGGCCAGAGCGAGGGATGGTGATGGCCGGGCAGGTTCCGACGTTCAAGTCAGGATTCCTTTGCTTGCTAGGCGCCAATTTGTTCATCCAAGCAATCAAAATAGATTGTTACATAACCTAAATGGGGCGCCTACTCCTCCTAATGGATAGACACAGGCAGACGAGGACGGCAACACATGAGTGGTATTGACTGGCTACTCTAATTGCGACGTTTGACCATCAAAGAGACGTCGAACGGCGCAATTCACAGGACCTTCTCAATGCCAACATTATCTGAAGTTTGAAATCAAGAGTTGAAAGAGTAAGATATCCCAGTGTAAAAGATAAGAGCCAATAGAGACGTTCATCTCATCAGAAATGAAGAGGCCAATGATGCAATTGAATCGATAAGCTGCAAAAAACTGGAACTCTACCTACTTTGGAAAATAAGATAGGATTTAGGTCGAAATCTAGCGGTAACTCCCTTCAAAAAAAAATATAGCGGTAAGCGGTAACTACGAGGATCAAAGTGAAAGACAAGCAAAGATAATGGTGGTTTCCTAAAGTCAAGGCAGGGTCCAGAGAAAGAGACACCAGACCAATGCAAGCAAGCCGGCCCTTGAAGCAGTGCAAACTCATGGATTTTGTGGAAGTTGCCAACTTAAAAAGGCAGGCCCCAGCCACACACAAAAGTTGTTTATGGAACAGGTAATGCTACTCAAGGACAGGGACAGGCAAGCAAAGACTGGTGTACAAGAAAGATGCATCAATTGGAAATCCAGATGCGTCAAATGAGGCTGAAGGTGACTGAAGGGCAAAGAAAAGCATGTGCTGTTGGTGATGGCCAATAATAGAGCCAAAAGTATTAAGAGAGGCCAATGAAGGTTCGCAGTGGAAGTTGTGGAAATAGCATCGGCTACTGCACAGGGACAGAAAAATGCTTACCGGGAGAAGAAAAGCAAACAGGGTTGGAAAAGGGCCTGTATTCTCCACCCGTTGTGCTTGCATGGCTTTTCCTGGTAAGCCCATCCTAAACTAACAGCCACTAACACCCATCCAAATCTAGCGTTGAGTGCATCTGACCAGCCTCATCACCACCATCATAGGTGCTCCCTTAGTGTCTGCAGAATCTGTTCCCAATCACTGCTCCCGTTTATGCTCTACACTTTCGCGGGTTATAATTGAGCAGCACAATAAGTAGCAGCTAGTTGGGCCTCATTTCACCTCCATGTGTCAACACCATGCATAATTTTGTCGGTCGTTCTTTACTTAGCATATGTGTCCATCTGGTTGGATCCCACTGAGAGCTTAGTTTAGCGTGGCAGTTGAGTCTATATGCATCTCCCACCAAGACATTCTATGTTGACACAAAGATCGTCAAAAGGGATCCAAACCTGTGCATTCTTAGTTTAGCGTGGCATAACAATCGATGAAACTTTGCATGTTTAGAATCCGGTCCGAGATCAGCATCAAGCAGTGTTGCCCCAATTTCACCAGTCATCATTCAGGACCTTGCAACCACTTCACCTACAGGATTTCGGAGGATGCCATTATTAAGTCTTCGCTCAATCTGTCAAAGCAACCTATTGTAATGTCTCTGTACTTGACTACTACACAACATATTGATTTTGACACGAAGCCAAATTACACAACGAGATTAATAATACTACATACTAGCCACAGAATAATCTAACAACATCAAACCCATGCTACAAAGACTGGTCCTGACTGCTGGATTGCTATATTTGAACTGACATACTAACAAGAAAAAGATATATTCAGGTCACCTTGCTGCATACCTGTTCCTGATGGATAAATATTGTATAGTAATTGCTAGGTAGGCCATCTTGGATTAGACCCTCTATGAAATTCCGTCTGCTGAACAATTGCCAGAGTAGATCATCGAGATGTGGGGAGGAGGGACTATAGTACGCGTAAGTCTTAACAGAAATGGGGCAGTCTGCAGGAAAAGAAGTGCGGTGAAATCTGAACGCCCAGACTGTAGGGTGTAGCTATCACAGTATAAACCTTACCAGGACTTTATTTTCTTCTGAAGCAAGGAAATAGGTCCGACCTTCCTTCTTTTCGTCAGTGCCTCAGTGTCCCAAAGGGCACATGATGAATGTGGTAGTGCAATATGAGTAGTTGAGCATGGAAACTAAAGTTATCCTATATGTTACAGTCAGTTATCTAAGATGGCTCGTAATTGTTTTAGAACATGATCACTATGTGAAATATATATACAGTATTCTACATTCCTGAGACAAAAAATCAACAGCGCTATCCAAATAACAATGGAAAAAACCAGTTATCCATAAACATAATCAAATAACAGTGCAAAGACATGGTTCAGCGCATGTTTCAACGCGCTAACTATTTGAGCCAAGTCTTCAAATTTCGCATGCACCACACATGATACTTATAGTTGCTTCACAGCTCACAGGAACAATAGGTCCGTAATAAAGCACAAATTTTGATGTTTCTCTACATTTGAATCCATATAAACAGGATATCCAACATATCTAAGACGTGAAGATGCGAAAAGAGAATCAAATCAGGGTCAAGTCTCAGTCATCCAGAACATTTTATGACACACAACCGAATGACTGGTCAATCAGATCTTAAGTTAGTAAAATATTCAAGATGTACAATGTGAAGACATTTCTCATTCTTATGTCTCTCAAACACTCCATATGGAAGTCATGCTGCCTATCCACTAAACAGGTCACCTAAATTAATAAATAAGTGAACCGATAAGGGAATGATACAGTTTGCAAAAAATAAGAGAATATTATCGTTTGAGTCCAATGCAGATAATTAAAGTCACTAGTGAGTAGTGACACAAGCATGACTGCATGAGGACACAATTGGATACAACGAACGTAGATGAGCATTGTCAACAGATTCAGAATTAGCAGACCAATCAATGTGCTGGATTAAGGAAAATTTGATTGCCAACAGCATCTGGAGCATTTTACGGGTGCTTTTGTCCTGTTAATTCATGCAGAAACAACAAAATAAGAGCTGGTCGAAATTTCAGCTTGTTAAGATGGTAAAACCGTTACCAATGGTAAGTTCATGCAAGGAATGACAAACACTGGAAATGAATTAAAACTATCCGAGCAACAAAGAGCATCTAGTCAGGGCATTGTGAGTATGACACATTTAAGTTGTAGAACAGCAACAAATATACTTCTGAAAGCAGAATTGCAAATAGAGTTTCAGATAAATGAGTATCTGACTGTAGTATTTATGAGAAAAAAAATCATAAAGCCATCCAAGTAAGAGAAGCAGACTCAGCATTTAAGTATGTGAGTACAAAGGGGAACTGATACTTAACATCTTTTTAGGAATTATAAGCTACAAAACTGGAGACAAGCCTCTCAAACCCCTAAACCTAAACCCTAGCATCCCCAACATTCCAAATCCACAATGGTAGGGATATCTCATCCTGCTGAGTTGCCACTTGATTCCTGGGGGGTTTCATATTTGAAGATGGGATGTTGGTGTACACAATTCTATCTTTAACAGCTAAGGTGTAAGAAACATCTATTGTACAAAGGACTTGCATAGCTGGTTGTGTGCAAATGAGTTGATGTGAGCATCTAGCAATCAACTAAAGAAGATACACAAGCCAGCCGGAGCATGGTTTCACCAGCCATGTAAATCAATATTCCAATTATACTGCCACTGCAGTATTTGAGTCTGAGCATGGTCGGCCAATTAAAGATGAAAACTGATCATGGAATTTCAACAGAGGACACTTCTCAATAAGGTCAGTGTCATCATAGGCCTCCTTGAGAAGACAGTACTTCTTGCTCCCTTGTTAGTTATGTAGAAGATACCATGATTTTTTACTAAACAAAGAAGTAGCTTGCATGGCAGCCCATACTCGTTATGGAAGACTTCTAGCTTATCAGATGTCAGTCGTTTGTGCATTGTCAAGCTCAAAATCTCATGTAGAACAGCAACAGACCGCTTCCGAGCCTGTGGAGTTGCAGGCTCCACTCCCCTAGCATTCAAATAAGGTGAAGGAAATGCCATCTTCTGCCACCTTAATACCTCCTCAAGGTACTTTCGGTTGGGCCTAAAGCCTGCTGGATACTTTACCTTAAAAGCAAAAGGACCCAGTATATTTCCATCTTTCGGAACCCCTCTGTACTCCATCTCGAATCCATCAAAATCCAATTTTTCTTCTCGTGCTGTGACTGCTAGTGAAGAATCCCAGCTCTCCAAACACAGATGGTCCAATCCTCTCACATCACGTATTGAGAAAAAATCAGGGTAACTAGGAATCAACTTGTTCTTGAAGTTCTTTGGTAAACCCAATTCAGATTGGATGAGCTCAATCTTCTCTAGAGGGATCTGGCAGTCCATTGACATCATTAGCAGCTTCCTCAGATTTCTTACCAGGATAGGCTCCATTAGCTCTTGTGCTTGGATCTCTTCACTGGAAATATTTCTAGCTTTCTCAGTAAGCTTGACAGCAATGGGCTCCCGTGATGTACTCCCACCAGAGACTCGGAATATATTGGGGTGGCGCTCGATAAGTGAAACAAAGTTCCATTTTTGGACAAAGCCAACCTCTTTTTCAAGGTCGCGTACGAGTAGAGAACCTGTCTTTTGGGCCAATATGAGCTCACGGAGTCGAAGGAGGAGAGCGGGCTTCTTTTGGAGGTCCATGGCCTTGTCGAGGCCAGGCTCGCGGTGATAAAGCTTTTTCTTCGGTCGGCGTCCATGACCAGCAGAGAACGAGGACATACCCTTATGTTGTGTCAAGGGAAGAATTCCGGGAATGGAGGATAAATGTCCTGCCAATCTTATTTTCATCATTTGTCTGCCAGTATGTACAGGCACCACACGTCCAAGCCTTGAGGAACACAGGATAAAGAAGCAGGAAACTACACTTCAAAATCTGCATTGAAAAGGCCGAAAATCATTAGCCATTTAAAATAACTTGACCTTTGCAGATAAGGAATCAAATTCATGATAGTTAACTGTTGCCAAAGCTTGTTTGCCAACAATTCCCAATTCAGATCAACAACACAATGTAGTACTTTGAAAGTAAGTCAGAGACAGGATTTGGCTTGAAAACTAAAAATAACAACACAAAAATAAAGTATAGAAGAAATGGTCTGATCAACTGATATGACATTTGACTCCATTGTTAACGATACAATAAGGTTGATAAAACATGTAAACAATGTAGTACTAGCATTTGCGAGTCGGAACTATCAAGCAGAGCAATACAAAAGCCTATTCTACACTGCAAAAAGTTACAAAGATCCACACATTCATCACATTACGACATAATCGTGTCAACAGAAAACGGACAAACCTCGCAAACTCTCAAGCACACGGCGCGGAAAGGACCTAGGGAGGAAGTAGCGGTTGGGGGAACATAGAGGCAGCAGCATGGTCACCCAGGTGATTGGGAGAGGGCCGAGCCGGGCCAGAGCAGCCGTAAGTTGGTCCGGCAGGGCAGAAGCGCTGCAGGATCCGGCCGTGTCAGCAGTTACAGGGCAGGTCCGAAGGGGCAAATTTTCAGAATACAAACATGAATCAACCAATCTTGCTACTATTGTTCTCTGAAATCATTAATCCAACTTCAAGGAGAGCACAAATTTGTTTCATCAAACAACAATCTGGTATTTGATAATCGAATGTATTTGTCATATACAGCATTCAGAGATAGTATTGATATATCACAGTAACTATGTAACAAGGTTTAAGACTACAAATGGCTAAAAACTATGTAACCTAAAATTCTTTAACCCAGCGTCAACGTGATTTTTGTCTAGTCTTACTTTGCAGTTTGCACAGCCTGACCACCAAAGCAATTGTTCAGGCAAGGGATACAGTACGACAGAAATTCCTTCCAAGTCCAGAGCAACTACACGCAGGCATTACGACAAGCAGCTGACATGCACGCATGACTCCATAGCACTGAGGCATTACAACAAGCAGCTCATGGTTGCTACTACGGGTTACCTGCTTTTGCTCGCGCTTGAACTGGCTCGGTGCCGAGGTGCGGTTCCAGGAGGCCCCAGCCGGAGTACCTGCGGCTGCGGACCAGAGAAGCTGCGGTGGCCTGAGGAGCTCCGGGGCGCCGGCACGCAGATCCTGTGGTGGCGGCGGCGGCGGGGTAGGAGAGTCGGGCGGAGCTAGAGCACGGTCTTCGGGCGGAGCTGGAGGGAGAAAAATCCTATACGACCGTCGTACACACCCGATGCCTGGACCAACTCCTGCGCCTGACACGTGTAAAAACCGAATCTCAAAGCAAATTGAGGCTTATCTTCTGATTCCAAACTCGAACAACTCTCGTCACTTGCGTCCGCCGGCGATGATGGCGTCGCTGAGGCTGCACAATTCGCGTTGTCACAGCAGCAGAAGCGACGATGGCCGTCAAGAGCTTTTATCCCAGCAGACTAGCAGAGTATTTGTTTGCCATATCAGACCACCACGGCCCAATTTCCGGTCGATCTGAGGGCCATCATATTATGTGACGACGGACAAGGACCACGTATATGGCCATGTCGGAGAAGCTCGAGGCGGCGTCGTTTTTATGCCCGCCGGAGTCTCCAGTAGCCGCCGCCACGCGAGGGACCACGTAAGCGGCGAGCACGGACGGGGGCGCAGCTCGAGGCTGCGTATTTTCAGGCGAGGTGCGATGGCCGATGGGGGAGCGAGCGGGCTGAGGCGATCGAGCAGGAATGAATGCGGCCTCACGAAATTTTCAAAAAACAAAGTGTGTGTTCTGATTTTTTTTTTTTTGTGAAGGAAGACAACGAGGGATGTTTTCATTTCAGTAAGGCCTTGTTTGGCGGCAGACTTTTTGCTTAGCTTGCGGTGTATTTTCTCAGACCAACCCGATACACTCAGAAACTCTCCATGGACCATTTGGTAGGCTGGGCTTGGACCGGAAAAGTGGTTTTGCTCCCGGGCACCAGTGATCATAGTTTAAAAAACCGGACCAAACCGTCGGTTCAACCGGAAAAAATCCGGAACCAGGGAAAATTTATTTTGCGCTTGCGCAGACCTCGAACCTTGTCTGCATGCGAGCAGCAGAGACACATCCTAACCAGCTGAGCTGCAATTGCTTTACGTACAAAGTTGTGAGAGTTTGCTATTCATTGCTTTACATGCTGCCCTGACTTGTGATTGCTTTTTTTTTTTGCACGAGCCTGTGATTTGCTTGGTTATTTGACCTGCGATTGCTTTATGTACACGTACACATAGTAGAGACATGTTTGCTGCTTTGTATGTTGACTACTTAATTATATTATTATCATGCCAAATTGCTAGTCTGAGATACTTATGCATGCATGCATTATTATTTATTTATTAGGACATCTATAAGTAAATATATATTAATTTGTATCTTAAAAAACCGAACATTGAACTGGTGAACCAGCGGTCAGACCGGTAAAAACCTGAATCGACAGCCTCACCGGTTCGATCAACGGTCCGATTTTTTAAACTATGACAGTGATCCTGCTATGTGAAAAAATTACAAAAAATATTTACGAGTTTAAAAAAAATCTGAAAACAATTCTGTACGCAACTAATGGTGTAGTCTACAGAAGTGCAATATATCAACTTAAAATACATTGTAATTTGAGCTACAGAAAAATGACAAAATCTAATAAACTTAGAGATACGAAAATAAGCATACTCAGATCCACTCTTTTGTCATTTTTGTGTAGTTCAAAATACAAACTATTTGAAGTTGATTTTTGGCACGTCTGTAGAATACACCATTGGTTACATTCGGATTTTTTTTCAGAATTTTTTGAAACTTATAAATATTTTTTCTATTATTTTAGAAGGCAGGATCACTAGTGCCAGGGGCACAAAGTCTCTACTGGGGCTTGGATGGGCTAAGACCTAGCAATCCCGGCGGGGACCTCCTGGCACCGCACCTCATAATTATAGAGGATGAGCTAGTCAAGATGTTACCTTTGTTTATGGGTTTATGGGCAGAAGAATCTTGCCCAAAAGAAATGATGAAGATCGGAACCAAACGTTTCTGAGGGTGCACCAGAAGATCGAAAAACGCCAAAGCCAGCACAACTCTGAGATGACTTGGTTGACAAAGTTACATGACAGAAGTGATTGATGTCTGCTTGGCCCGGTTTATTTGATAAACTTTGTGTTGCGTGATGCATTATGTTATTTGTTTCATTTTAAGTTGTATTTTAGCTCTATACTTACATATTTCAAATGATGTGGATTATTTTATTGCAATAAAGTTTGATTTATCTAACATAGAGTGCCAAAAAAAAATCTTGCCCAGTTTTCCTACTTCTGATAGAGAAGTTGATTTTAGATTTTATAAACCTTCTCTCCTCTCGCAAAAACTGCTTTTTTGGAGTTTGTTTTACTCGTTCTGCCGAATATGCTCTTATAAATACACCTCTTAATAGAAAACAACAAATCTTGATCTGGCCCTCGGCGTGGCATCCCTGGCCGGATACAAAGTTGACTAATCTCGGTGGCATAAGCACACCAATAATACTGTACAACTTATCTACAAAAAGGCAGTAATACTATACTTGTGGAACAATACTTGTGGAACAATTCAAAGTTTCAAGCATCTATATGTTTGTGATTATCCAACTACTCCCTCCGTTTTAAATTATCAAACATTTAACATATTTAAATTTGGACTACTTAAATGATTGAACCAACACACGTTACGATTCAGAAAAACTAAAACAGTCTTATAATTCAGAACAGATGGAAAGATGGAGTATTAGATTAGATGCGCGATTATTTCTTATGTGTTGCGTGCCTCGTCGATCTCCCAAAATGTGTACTACTGCAGTACAGAGTACCTGCAGAAACGCGTGCTGCTTTGCACTAGCTAGTGCAGACAAATGAAACAAATCAAATAAGCAAATGTGCTAGCGCCCTGCTTGCTGTAGTACATGGCACGAACTCGTAGCGACGCAGTGACAAAGTCATGTTAAGCTAAGACAGGACTAACGTTTCAGCATATATATAGGGCAAAGTCAAACAGGGTTAGATATAATGAAAACTGCAGCCGGCCGACATAAACACCTCAACCGCCGCACCAGATTAGCTTAATAATCTCACAATTCTTTGAGCACGCATGTCGCCGTAAGTGACAGTACAAAGAAGAGTACAATCTAAACAAAAATGCAAAGTCAACTGCTAAGATTCCAACGAGGGCAGTTAGCTAGCCTTGTGCGTCCTTTCATGTTGGAAGCAGCATGATTTTGGCCCTTTGGGTGAGTCGAGTGGGTCGATGGGTTTCACTTGTGCAAGTGTACTGCAATGGAGCAGCTCGCAGAGTAGTACAAACTTGGATAGAGAGCAATATCATCGTCACTGACTTCTGGGCAACATGCGGTACAAGCTGATATATAGATGCCCACACTCTTGCTCTCAGAATGCCATGGTTGACATACTAGTATCTCCCGAATCTCGAGTTTGACAAGGACATTTTGGGAGTTGTACGACTCATAGTCGAAGGATTAGATGGAGATATGTTACTCCCTTTGTTCACATTTAGCCGGCGTCAGTTAATTTTGCTACGAAAACTATATCATTAGATTCGTACTCCGAAGAAAAAGAAAAAGTATAATTCTTTCTAAGCATATCACATACAACTGGTGAATTGATAATCAAAACTGAAGCACGCAAAATAAAAATGTCACGTAAATGGAGATGGAAGGAGTATGATATTAAGGTGACTGATGAACATGATTTCGTGCTTGGGATGCATTTTTTTAAACGAGGATATATAACCCTAGCTAGCTCACTTTTCATGTCTTACAGGTTATTCATATGGCGGTGCATTGGATCCAGTTATGGGCTTTCCTGCTACCTTCGGACCAGCGGGAACTTATGGTGGCTGGGTGCACGAGACTTCTGCGGGTGGCACGGGATTTTTTTCTCCCGGCATACGTGGCAACATATTAGTCGACTTTCATAGTTGTGCTTCTCTTTGTCAGTGTCGGTTGTAGGGTGTCTCTATCTTTCGTGATTTTTGAGATGTAATAACGCACATTCAAACTTTGTAATAATCGGCTGTGTGCATCACTCGATGCAGAGGCTGGGATTAATAAAACTCCCTTTTCTAAAAAAAGCTAGCTCTACCCATACAATTATATCTTTACTCTTTATTGTAACGTTTAGATTGGCGATGGTTCATCCAGGCATCCATATATGCCATATCAAATCTTTATACCTGCTACATAAGCTCCTAGCGGCCCAACTGCACAGCTCCAACGGCCCAATCTTTTGGAGAAGGTAGGAAGAAAATGGGGTTGTATACGAAGCTGGAGATAAAGCTCTAAGTGAAATTACTCCCACTTATGAAACCATCACCCAAGATGGAAGTGTCGTGTCTCGTCGCACAGACGCCGGGAGTAGCGGATACCCCTTTTAGTTGGATCGACATGGGGACGCGAAGGAGCCTTATGATCTTCAGCTTCCGGGAGTCAGTGAGAAAGAGATTCACAAACACGACAGAGACACAGGGGTTTTACCCAGGTTCAGGCCGCCCGAAGGCTAAAAGCACTTCTCATGCGCATGCATATCTGGATTGAAGTGTTCATCATGGTGTGGCTACAAGCTAGTCTCCGGGTGAGTACCCGGGAGATGGTATGTTGGAGGTAGACGACGAGCAGATCCTGACCCGGAGGAGATCACCTCTCGACTCTGCCTTCCTAGCTCTACTGGACTACTGGTTCTAGCTACTTGCTCCGATCTGATCTCTATCCGGACTCCTTTTTCGTGGTGACCTTGGCCCTCCCTTTAAAAGCAAGGGGGTCGCCACCGGCGGTCACGCAAGGTACATGCTGCCGTTTTGGGGTGGGAGAGCCCCAAAAGGTGGTCTTGGACGGAGGTGATACGTGGCTTCATCTACTCCTTTCGTCGTTCTCCGGGGTTGGACGGACCCAAAAGCACGCTGCTTTTGGGGGAACAGGATCAGCAGGCGCTAGGAGGACTGACACCCCTTTCTTAGATATCCCCTCTTGGCTTGTGCTTTGGTGTGACCTTGCTTCCTTAGATATCCCCTCTTGGCTTGTGCTTTGGTGTGACCTTGCTTCCTTTCTTTCTTATCCAGCACCCTATCGGCCCAGTACTGGCCGACAGGCCTGTCGGTTAAAATTTGGCCGATTAGTACCCACCCGTAACGCGTGACGGCCTGTCGGACGCAGGCCTGGCCCACCATGCGACCTTGTCGGTTTAGACAGAGCCGATAAGGCCTTATCGGTCCAGCTCTGGCCGACAGGCTCTAATCGGCCCAGCCCTGGCCGAGGCCGTATTATTTTTGAAATTTCGTTATTTTGCGTAATATTTTTCTAATTTAATTAAAAAATGTATTATTAAAAAAAATTAGCGTTGCGCAAATCGTATGTACACAATGAGCAGCAGATCATCATCTTCTCTCCATCCACTGCGAACACTCCCGGAGACAGCCACCGATCTCAACTCAACTTGAGCATGTGAGATAATACCTTCAGAGTCTAACCGGTCTTCAAACACGACCGCCTTAAATCTCCACGTCAATACCTTGGAATCGGTGCATGGAGGTGCCTATGCCGATATTTGCAAGGTGGTGACAATTTGCGGTTGCAAATCACCAAACACCCGCAGCCTTCTATGACGTCGGCAGTAATTAGATTTCTCGAACAATGTATCTTCCAGCATCGAAAAACAAGTCTACAACCACTTGGGTAATCATCCCGCAAGCATCCGTGGATCGTGGATAACTTTAAAAAAAATCCTTGGAGAGATCATCCCGCAAGCATCCCGCAAGCATCCGTGGATCCGTAAACCCCACCGACAAACCCTACCGATCTAGGTCTAGTGCAGAGTCACGGGAAGCACCGCCACTGCTCACCCTCCGCCATCACCGCCGCCGTCCACCATGGTCGTCACCACGGGCTCATCGAGCCAGGGAGAAGGTGCCCGTCTCCTCCCCTTCTCTCTGCTCTCTCTCTCTCTCTCTCTCTCTCTCTCTCAAACACGAAGAACACCGATGCCTAAAGGTTCTACCGTGGTAATTGATGATCCTAGCGTGTTAACAACTAAATGTAGTCAGGGTCGGCTCTAGAATTTCAATGCCCCAGCCGCCTGCGAACTCCACCAATGGGTCCAATTAGAGAGAAAAATCTGATTCGACTGGATGCTCGAGACAAAACAAAAAGTCAAGCTTCTGGACGTCATTTCTTCCATGCGTGAGTGTGTACTTTGTTGACGCCTGGGCTAGCTGTGCGAGAGTCGAGAGATCATAGAGGGGCCTTTTTCCCCTCTGCCCTGTAAGTTAAGTGTAATAGATATGGGCCCCTACTTCGGCCGGGCCCCAAACCGTCGCACCTCTCGGCCAGACCCAGCCCTGAATGTAGTATCCGTATGCTATTATTTATTACTCTCTTATAAAAAAATTAAAGCATGAATGACTGTTTCGGGTGAACAACGCACACTTTGACTATGATTTTCACTTCTAATATGTCTAGAGTATAGTATAAACAATCTCAATCCATACACTTTGGTGTCATTACTCATTAGTGATCAAAGACATGAATTAAAATGGTGAAAACTCATTAGCGTCTAACTTTTGGAATGAATGTAGTATCTTAATTAACATAATAAAATTATTCATTTGCGGAAGCGAATACACAACACAAGCTTCTTTGGAAAAACAATGTGACCGGTGACAAGGAGTTTAGTTACCATGCTATTCTCTTTCTGCTGTGTCTTGTAGATTTATGGAAAATCTATGTAGCTAGATTTCCATGTTTGATTATGTGCAACAAATTTTATTTCATAAACTGGTGGGAAAATTATATACACCAGATGATAACAAGTACAATGCATAAGTATATTAAATAATACTCCCTCCATCTCAAAATATAAGGCGTCTTTAATTTCGCTCGTCAAGGACATATAATTTTGAACATGATTTGTACTTCTAATATGTCCACAAAATTAGTATAATAAAATATGAAATGAAATAATTTTGCAAGACGAATCCAACGGTATTATTTATACATTCTCAATCCATACAATTTAGTATAATATTAGTGGTCAAAGTTGAGTCTCAAAGATCAGCACAAAAATAACGCGCTTAATATTTTGGAACGGATGGAGTAAAACTTATATATGCAAACATACTTGAATCCACAATTTTTTTCATTGTGATTACTCGAAATATATTTGCTTCCGCAAATGAATTTATTATCTTAGGACACAACCTCCATCCCAAATGTAAGTTGCGCATGAGTTTTCACCATTTTAATTATCACTAATGATACCAAAGTGTATGGATTCAAATTGTAAAAATGTCATCGTTTCATTTTTGTGGAATACTTTTTTTCGTATGTATTTATACTATGCTTTAGACATAATGTAAGTTACAATCATAGTCAAAGTTGTGTGATGCACCGGAAAAAGGCATTCATGTTTTATTCTTTTATAAGGGCACATTTTGTTAAAATTTGACCTGTTGAACAATTTCGACTATGAAAAAGTAGTGTCATTGCTCCAGTTTATACTCTAGAAATTTCTATAAGGATGTTTATTTAATCATACACTAGAAAATGGTATTGAGACATTTGTTAGAGTCATACTCTTTATGGATGTTTAAAGAAATTATAAATCATATAGATTATGCATTGTACAAAACATAGTTCTAAAACAAACTTTTTTGTTTCAAAATATAGCTTACTATATTTCACTAAATTAAATTCAGACAAAAAAACATCACCTGATATTAGTAATATTGTTAGTTATGTGGTTAAACTATGCGAACCAATAGAAAATTATACCTCCAATACTATAATATGTTAAAAATAGGACGAAGGGAAGTATGAAAGTTTAGTATAAATTTTACTAGAAGATCTGGGTGCACTTTGCCGCGCCCGTAAGTGTTGCTTGTGTTGGTGTACTTTGTTTGGTGTTGTTTGCGAGATGGTTATGGGCCTTCCTTTTTTCCCTTTTCGGCTGGTGCACGGTATACCCGAGGAGGCATTAGGTCGGGTAGGCACAATGGCCGTGTGGTGTCTACGTGTCTCGTTGTCCTATGTTAGTTCGAAATTTCTTACTAGTGTTTGTCATCGATAACTTGCATGTTATGGTCTTGATAATATTTTTTATAGCATTGTCCTATCTGGTAACTTGCTTTATATGTGGTTGGTAATATCTTTACTAGTTGTCATCATCGATAACTTGCATGTTATTGTCTTGGTAATAAGTTTATAGCATTTCCCATTTGGTAACTTGTTTTTTATGTAGTTGGTAATATCTTACTAATTTTCGTCATTGATAAATTGCATGCTATGGTCTTGGTAATAATTTTGTAGTATCCCCCATTTGATAACTTGTTTTCTATGTGGTTGGTAATATCTTATTAGTTTTTTCTCATTGATAACTTTGTGTTATGGTCTTGGTATTAATTTCGTAGTATCCCCATCTGATATCTCTTACGTGGTTGGTAATATCTTAATAGTAGTTTCTCATCGATAACTTTGTATGCTAGTGGCTTGGTAATAACATTCTAATATTCCCCTGCAACTTGTTTCTTAGATGATTGGTAATATCTTACTAGTTTTTCTCATCGATAATTTATGTGTTATGTTCTTAGCAATATATTTCGTAGTTTCCCCATTCAGTAACTTGCTTCCTATGTGGTTGGTAATATTTTAATACTAGTTTCACATCGATAACTTGTATATTAGTGCCTTGGTAATAACTTGTATGTTAGTGCCTTGGTAATAATGTTCTAGTATCCGCCCCTTCCCCGCGTCCGGTAACATGTTTTATAAGTGGTTGGTAACATATCACTATTGTTTCTCATCTATAACTTGCATGCTATGGTTTTGATAATAATTATATAGTTTTTCTATCTGATGACTTATTTTCTATGTGGTTGGTAATATCTTATACTAGTTTCTGTCATTAATAAATTGCATGCTATTGTCTTGGTATTTTTTATAGTATCCCCCATTTGGTAATTTGTTTTCTATGTGGTTGACAATATCTTCCTAGTTTTTCGCATGCTATGGTCTCAGCATGAGCACGCATGAACTCGGTAAAACGCCACAAGGACAATGTCACACACAGATTGTCTACCAAGCAAAAGGCTGGTGCTGCTAAAGAAAAAAGAGCAGCAGCAAGCAGCTAAAGCCCTCCGGCTGATAGAAGCTATAAGTCCTTTGTTCATTGTTGTATTTTTCTATGTTTGATAGTTAAGGCCAGCCGTGGCAAACAGATTTGTAAGGGGAAATGGTGCTACACTGTTATTCTAACATGCACGATTTCCTTTCTAGCTTTACATCATCTCTTGTTGCATTCTGTTGTAAGCTGTCCCGAGTTATGGAGGTATGATATGTTTCAAAAAAATCTCTGCAGAAAGCGAAAAAGAGTTACCAAAAAGATTTAGGGAATAACCATGGAAACTTGGATGGTCATAGTTCTATAACACAAGGAGAAGGTTGCTACTATTTTGATACATGTGTCCTTTGTTTCCCGGTATGTTATTGGCATCTTGTTCACTCTTGAGCTTTCTCCTACAGATTCTAGTTGCTTAATTCCCAGCCACATGGCCAGACCACAGTAGGAGAATGTGACTGTTGAACCTAGAAACAACATGATGTGTATCGTCAGTTTTCCAAGCCCCAATTGTTTTTTATTCTTAAATCATCATTCAAATATATCTTCATGCTGGTTTGAAACTATATCCTGCTTGCTTTTGTTCCTATAGGCCAAATGATGTGTCAGCAAGTTCCTTATGATAGGACACAAGGTGTTATTGGGCAACAAAATGTGTTTAATAGAATTTTTCAATTAGTCAGATAACCCATACCTCAGTCAAGTTTGGTTTTCGTTCATGGCTGGCGTTGCTAGTATATGAATTTTGGTTATACTAGGAGCAAAGTTTGCGCTCATGGCTGGTGTTGCTAATATGTGAATTTTGGTTATACTAGGAGCAAACTTTGCGTTCAAGTTTGGCGTTGCTAGTATATGAATTTTGGTTCTATAAGAAACTAGAGATTTTGGCTATACTAGTTGTTCAGGGAGGTCATTCAGTTTGTGAGCTGAGTGGCAACATGTGCCCATGTCCCAGATTTCTAATGCTATAACCAGTGGTGTTCAAGTCGAACAATTGCAAGCACAATTCATTTCTTTCAAGTAATTGTTCCAGCTCCTACCCACTCCTCCGATAGCATTGTAATGAAACCTTAGATTGTAAGATGATTAGTCTTGGATGATTAAAACCGACTCTTTTATTGTAGGGAAGACGCCACGAGTCTGAACTTTTTGGTGAAGACATGAACCTCATGATATCAATATTGATCGAGCGATGTTGAAAATCGACTCTTAACACACATTTGTAATGAAGCAACGTGAGATGCAACTCAATTTTTTTGTAGAAAACTAGCTAGATGGTGAAAACTTCGTGCAATGTTGGACTGCAATGTTTTTTGTTGCCTTTCCTATCATTTTCGTCGTTCTTTAGATATGATTGTCCATAGTAAGTTATAACTACTTATTTCTCATCATTTTTATCTAATGGTTCAATTTTCATCATCCGATTGTTATTTTTCTACACTTGTGTTTTACTAACTTTTATTACTTTTTTGTTCCAAGAAAATATTGTTCTTTGTGTTTTTTAGTAATCAGAACGCGCAGTGGTCCGAATTATGTTTTCTGTTATTATTTTATAGTAGTAGGAAGTGGGAGTTCTCTTTTGTTCTAATTTACCCTAAAAAAATTATACTAGTAGGGAGTGGTAGTTCTTTTTGTTCAAAAAATTTACACTAGTTGGAAGTGGGATTTTCTGACCTCTCACCCATTTTATTTTACCCTCAAATATCACTAGCCCAAAAAGGGAATTAATTTTGACTGCGAGTTTTTTTTCTTGTTTTGCTGCCAAAAGGGAATAGTTTTGTCAAGTCAAAACAAAAAGGGAATAGTTTGGTCCCTTGTTATTCAAATTCACTGCGACGGAAACGATTTTAGTGTCAAACCAGCGTGCTGGCGAAAAAAAGGGAATATAATCCAACAGCTCGGCGAAGGTGCGAGCGGTTTGCGCATGCGGAAAAGAAAGGAATAGACCAGACTTGTCACGTATATGTGCATGCCTAAAAGGGAATAGCATGGAAATCGGTTCTTTCTGTTTCTAGCCAGAACAGCTGGTCGGAAACCGATCGATCGATTGGTTATGCTCGCGCGCGCAAGCTAGTCCAGCCTGTCTTGGGTTGGATCGGGAAATAGGCCTAGGCATCTGGGCCAAACGAAATAGTGTTGGGCCACTTACCTACTGCTACTCTAGCAGCTGATTCTTTTCAGTTTCTTTTCGTGTGTGTCCTGGTTTTTTGTTTAAGGAAAAACAATTGCCCGTGAGGCCGTGAGTAATAGAAGTTTTTTAGAGAGTACGCAAATGCGTACCTTTATTTTATAGAAGAGAGAGTTTTGAGTTACAAGAAATGACAGAACCACGAGTCTGTCAGAACACCACAACACCACACACCACTCCTAACTCTAGTGAACTACTCTCGCAAAAGAGTTACTCCCACCTAGCCCTGCACTTCGCCACAGGTTCCAGTCGGCGATGATTTGCTCGACAAAACCAAGCACAAAGAATTGGCCTCTCTCATTGTGGAAGACTCTGGCGTTGCGTTGTTTCCAGAGTCTCCAGCAACCCAAAGTCACAAAGGTATCAAAACCTCTCCGGTCCTTCTTGCTAAACCTGCTGCGTTCTCTGAACCACAACGCTTGCAGGCTGTCAGTAAGTTGTGATAGACCAACAGTGACCTGAAGCCATCGAGCGCACTCAAACCAGACCTGGCGTGCGTAGGAGCATCCAACCAGGATATGTGTCACAGAGTCTTCTTCCTGCAAACAGGTATAGCAAGGAGACACTTCATCCTGCAACCCATGTCGCTGACGCTGATCCGAGGTCCAAAGCCTACCTCGTAGTGCTAACCAAGCGAAAATTTTGCATTTAAGGGGCGCCCAGCTTCTCCAAATGCAGTTCGCGCCCTCCATCTTGTCAAAACCCTGACAAAGTGCTTTATATGTGTCCTTTGCCGTGTACAAACCTGACAGTGAACAGATCCATTTGAATTGATCAGGGTTTGCTTCATTCCTTCGAAAATTGCATATGCTGACGAAAAGATGAAGACATTGCACAAGCCCATAATTTGTCAGCGCCCCACGAATGTCTTTGATCCAGTTATGATCCTGCAACGCGTCTTGTGCAGATCGCCTGCTAGCACAACCGGTACTGACCGCCTCCATAACCAGGGGAGCAATTTCTTCCACCGATCTCCCATGCAACCATTTGTCTAACCAAAACAGGGTAGAAGCACCATTGCCAACCTCAATTTACACCAGATCATTGAAAACCTTTGTAGTTTCTTTGTCTGGCAACATTGGTAACCCTTGCCACGGTCTGGAGGGGTCTGTGCGACGCAGCCATTCCCATCTTACTCTGAGCGCGAGGCCTTGACGGTGCAAATCCTTGACGCCTCGACCACCGAATTTGATGGGCTTGCAAATCTGCTGCCACGCAACCAGACATTGCCCGCCGTTCACCTCCTCCTTCCCTGCCCAAAAGAAAGCTCTAAGCCAAGTGTTAGCCTCCTCGAGCAGCCATGCAGGGGCATCCGCAACCAGCAGGTGATGCACAGGCCTCGCAAGACAACTGATTTAATCAGCGTTAGTCTCCCAGAGCGTTGGAGCAGACCTCGTTGCTAAGCCGGCAGTAGTTGCAAGAACTGGTCAAGAACCGGCTGCCATTCAGCCTTTGTCAGCCTCCGAATGGCCAGCTAAAGCACCAGATACCTGCATAGAAAGCTGCCCAGTTCGCAACCCAAAATGTGTTTGACTGTCATGTTGTCATGTGCCTGCCTACGAATGACAGTGGCTGAGGATTTGTTGTAATTAACATTCAGGCCAGAAGCAGCACCAAACAACCTCAAAATCTCCTTAGTCACCACCAGATCCTGTGATTCTGGTTTGATAAAAAGAGCAACATCATCTGCATAAATCGAAATCCTCTGCAGGCTATTGCAACCATGCATCGTTGAAAGCAAGCCAACCTCTTCAGCCTTTCTAACCAGCAGTGTTAGAACCTCCATTGTAAACACAAACAGCTGGGGAGAGGTGGAGTCTCCCTGTCTTAGCCCTTTGACATATTTAATGCATATTCCGCGAACACCATTCACTAGGATCTTCATGCTGGCTGTAGACAACAGCACAGCCACCCATTTCAGCCACAACTCTCCAAACCCTAGCGCTCTCATCACTTCAAACAGAAACGGCCAGGAGAGGGAGTCAAAAGCACGTGAGATGTCCAACTTGAGAAAAACTCCTTTCTTCCTCTTTGCATTTATTGTTCTAGCCACCTGCCTCACTAAAACAAAATTGTCATGTAAACTGCGACCTCTTATAAAGGCTGACTGATTTGCGCCCACCAAATCTCCAAGCCGCTTCCTGAGCCTGGTAGCATGCAACTTGGAGAAAAGTTTAGCAAAACTATGCACCAGGCTAATAGGCCTGAAATCTCCCACTTCCTTAGCATCAGGTCTTTTAGGTATTAAGGTGATCAAAGAGCTGTTTAATTTGCCAATGCCCCTTCCATCACCAACCGCAAGCTCGAGTAAGGCAGCCATAATATCGTCCTTGATTATCGGCCAAGCTGTGTGATAAAAAGCACCAATAAACCCATCTGGACCAGGGGCCCGGTCAGCTGGCAAATCTTTTACAACCTGCCAAACCTCCTCTTCCGTGAACAAAACTTCAAGCTCCTGCAAATCAAAATGTTGCATCCCAAGAGCCTGCAAATCCACTGTGTGTTCTCTACTACTGGTCTGCCCAATCAGGGAGGAATAAGCTTGATAAAAAACCTCCTGCTTGTCTTTCTGTTCAGTGAACAAATGACCTCCACTCTCAACTGCTGAGATAAAATTCTTCAGTCGCCTACCATTAGCCACCATATGGAAGAGCTTGGTGTTAGCATCCCCATCCTTCAACCACCTCAGCCTCGAACGCTGCCTATCAATGGTACGCTCCAAAGATGAGAGCCCAAGAACCGAGAGCTTCAAGGTGCTTCTTAGCCAACGTTCTTCTTGAGTGAGATGTCTACTCTCTTCAGCGACATCAAACCTCAAATTAAGGTGTGGGCCATAGCAATCTGCAATTTTACATTACCTACATTCCTCTGCCCCCAAGACTGAAGCACCACATATGTGACTCAGAATAAGTGATTCAACCTT
The DNA here is from genome assembly GCA_947311845.1 of Poa pratensis. Lineage (NCBI taxonomy): Eukaryota > Viridiplantae > Streptophyta > Magnoliopsida > Poales > Poaceae > Poa > Poa pratensis. The sequence continues at coordinate 137,642,948 of CAMZMU010000041.1, read as the reverse complement.
TTGAAAGGTCAGCAATCGAAGGGTCACAGACCCAAGCCTCCTTCACTACATCAAGAAAACCAGGCAGCTTGATCCAGAACAATTCGAACTTGAAACGTTGTTTAGGTCGGAACCCTGCACTAAGAGTTAGATGAAGAGGCGCATGATCTGATATGTTTGAAGCCATAGCTTGCAGCAGAGCATCAGGATGTGCCAGATCCCAATCGATGGACACAAAGTGGATACAAGGTTAGAGAGCCAACAAACAACAAATGAGCAAAGAAAAGACGCCTAAGCCAATAAACATCACCCAGTTCAAAGAAAAAAGTATAAACAACGATAAGGACGTGAAAACCTAGCCGCCTCTGGGTCGCTACCAGGCGACCCCGAGGCGCCACGCCGCCGCCGCTACAAACCACCCTCGTCGTCCCTTTGCCCCTTGCTGCTGCCGGAGGAGGCCGTCCCACAGCGGACCGGCGGCATCGGGGGGCCCTACAGTCGGTTCCTCCAAATCATAATCCCCACCCCAAAAATCGCCCCATGGCGCCAGCCCCAACTCCTTCCTCTGTCGTCCTCGCCGTCGGTTGTTCCTCCCCTCCTCCAGCCCCTCGGCGTCCGCTGGTGGGCGGTTGTCGGCAGATCTGGTGGACTACTCTGGCCCCGGCCTGGCGCAGTCTTCCATGGCTCATTGGCCTCGACGTCCCCTGCGGGCTCTTGCTCCAGCCTCATGGGTTCGTAGCCAGACGGTCCGGCTGGCTGCCTTTGGCCTGGCCTGGATTGTTGTTCGGTTTCTACTGGTGCTTCCAGTATTGCTTTTGCAGCGTGCTCAGGGAGAAATCCCCTCTTGGACCTCATGTCTGAGACAACCACGGCGGCGCTGATGGCGTCGTTGACCTTCATGGAGGCGTGGTCGTGAAGCTGCTCCGTGCTTCGGTCTGGCTTCAGCTCTTGGTGTCGTCTTGGCTCATCTTTGCTCAATGACGACGCAATGATGCCCCCCAACTTGCTAATCGTTTCGACCTCCCGTAGCAGAGCTCCAAGTCAAGGTTTGTGCTAGGTGCTAGGCTTTGACACGCCGGTGTGAATCTTGGTATTGTGATCCCTCGACAACATCCCCATCTACTTGTGCCTCTCATGGTGTTGGACCTTCAGCCTGCTAGCTTCGTTAGGTAATGGGCTCATGTTCTGCTCAGTGGTGTCTTGTCAGGTGGCAAGACGTTCCCCTTCCTCCTTCTTTTTGGTCTGTGTGTGTGCGTTTTTTCTTTTATCTCTCCCCTATTGTAATCCTCGTGTTCTCTAGTTCACTTGAACCTATCTTGTAGAGACTGCAAAGCCTGGGGATTAACTCCCCTAGTGAAAATTTCAAAAAAAAAGTATAAACAACACGAACGAAGAAGAGGGAAGGTTTTGGGCAAGTCGTAGCATCTTTGCCATGTTTTGGGATGAGGGAAGAGAGACTAAGGGCATGTACAACGGTAGAGAAGGCAGGTCTTCTCTTATGCCTCCACGTCATATAGAGAAGGCAATAAATATCAGACGTATAATGCGTTACCCCTTATTGCCATCTCTAACAATTAATGACAATTAATTAAATTTTAGTATGTATTTGTGTTAATAAGGAAAGACATATGATACAATGGAGAAAATAACCTTCTCTTAACTTTTAAGAGATCATCACTTAGTTAAGGGAAGACAATCCCCACTCTCCAACTAATCAAAAATCCAACATGACATTTCTAAGAGAAGGTTGACGTCACCGCATTGTAACCTAATCACCCTCGAGCCACGACTTGATCAGCACCCCAACCACGCGCCAGTAGGACAACTTGACCATATTCTTGTTTGTCATATCATCCGGGGAGAGTGCAGTACGTGTTGTTGAAAATCTTGTTATTGCGTTCCTTACAAAGCATCTACCACTACCAGGTGAGGAGAGTGATGGACAGCCAGCGACAGCACTCGTTGTTGGGCAGGGTTTTGGATCGAATTATGCTACCAGTCGTCCAAGCTGTGCCAGGAAGCGGCATGGAGAAAAGGATTCGTTAAATTTACGTTGGCCCGGACGTACGTTGTGCCAAACTAGATTTTAAAATGGGCAGTGGACATTTTTTTTTATAAAGGGCTTTTATTACTTAAAAGGTTTAAGCATTACACCTGGCCTCTGCATAGCTAAGATGCACACAGCCACCAGTTCACCATCAATCCAGTCGGTAACCAAAAAGTAAAAAGGCGAATTACATATCAAAATGAGAAATTGTAAATCCGCCTAAGATGCTGGTAGGTCTATCCGGAGTCTATGTTGCCACCCATGCCGGGAAAATAACTCCCTGGCCGCAGCCTCTAGTCTCGACGCCACCTCCAAAAATAAGTCTCGGTGCTCCACACGCTGCAGGGTTGACCATGCTCGTAACGTCGCTGTGCACCAGTAAATAACCTGCATAAGAGAAGCATTTTTATCATTAAAAACCTTGTCATTTCTACATAACCACAGCGACCAAATAACAGCAATCGCTCCCACCCTACTGAACAGTTTGAACCTAGGATCCACTCCATTTAACCAGTTGCCAAAAATGTTAGCAACATAACTAGGTGGATGTAAGGTAGAACCTATCTGGATGGCTGACCATATAGACCTAGCGATCTCGCACTGAAAGAATAAGTGTGTGATGGTCTCGTCGTGGTGACAGAAAACACACTTTTTACTTCCGTGCCAATTGCGTTTGGCAAGATTATCTTTGGTAAGAATTACTCCTCGACGTAGATACCATGCAAACACTTTAGTTTTTAGTGGTATCTTCATCTTCCAAAGTTTGTTGTTGTTTGAACTATCGACTGGAATTTCGGGTAGAATTAATGCTCTATACATAGAATCAACCGAGAATTTACCATTCTTCGTGAGATTCCATTGAAATTTATCAGGACCTTCCGTTAGTTGGATTGAATCCAATCGGATAAGCAGAGCATTCCAAGATGCTAGTCTTGTTCCTAGTAAACTTCTTCTGAACGAAACATCTGGTGGGGAAGTACCCAGCACCTTCGCGATCGTGTCGCTCTTGTTTCGTACAATAGAATATAGAGCCGGATATTGTTCTTTGAGGATAGGTTGGCCTAGCCAAATATCCTCCCAGAAGCGAAATTCCGATCCATCCATTATTGAGAAAGATCCATGTGGAAAAAAGAACTTCTTTGTAGCCATGAGGCTTGCCCAGAAGTGTGAATCACCAGGTTTCCAAAGAACCTGGGACACAAATTGATCTCCAACATATTTTCTCCTAAGGAGGGTTTGCCAAACTCCATCTTCCGAAAGAAGTTTAAATAGCCATTTACCTAGCAGCGCTCTATTCTTGACCTCAAGGTCATGAATTCCAAGCCCTCCTTGATCTTTAGGGCAACAAACCACACTCCATTTAGTCAGTCGATATTTTTTCTTCTCACAATCCCCTTGCGAAAAGAATCTAGATCGGAAATAATCCAATCTTTTAAGACCCCTTTAGGCAATTGGAAGAATGAAATCATATACAGTACCATGTTCGTTAGTACCGAGTTTATGAGAACCAATCTTCCTCCCAGGGATAGGAGTTTGCCTTTCCAGCTATTTAAACGTAATTGAAGCCTTTCCTCCACCCTTTTCCATTCAGCATTTGTAAGTCTCCGATAGTGAATCGGAATGCCCAAATAGTTGATAGGAAATTGACCTTACTCGCAGCCAAAAAGCTCAGCATACAAGGCGGCGTTTTCTTGGGCCTCGCCAAAACAGAACAATTCACTTTTATGGAAGTTTATCTTAAGACCTGAAAGTTGCTCGAAAGCTGACAAGATCAACTTTAGGTTACGAGCTTTTTCGATATCATGCTCCATAAAAAGAATTGTATCGTCGGCATATTGAAGAATTGATAATCCACCATCGACAAGGTGTGGAATCACTCCATCAATTTGGCCCTCAGTTTTAGCGCGTTCGATCAGGATAGCCAGCATATCCGCCATTATATTAAATAGTATTGGCGATAGTGGGTCACCTTGTCGGAGGCCTTTTTCGTTTGGAAGTATTTGCCAGTGTCATCGTTGACCTTAATGGCTACACTTCCTCCGGAAACAAAACTATTAATTAACGCGCGCCACTCCGAGGAAAAGCCTTTCATCCTTAGGGTTTGCTGGATGAAAGACCACTTCACTTTGTCATAAGCTTTCTCAAAATCAATTTTAAGAATTACCCCATTCAACTTTTTCCTATGTAGTTCGTGGACTGTTTCATGTAGAATTGCAACTCCATCAAGGATGTTGCGACATTGCATAAAAGCCGTCTGGGATGGACGAACCACATGATCTGCCACATTGTTCAATCTTATCGTAGCCACTTCGGTGAATATTTTAAAACAAACGTTAAGGAGGCATATAGGTCTAAACTGTTGGATCCTTTCTGCCTCGTTAACCTTAGGTAACAAAATTATCTCACCAAAATTGATACGAAACAACTCCAATTGTCTATTGTGAAGACAGGCGAACAATTGTAGCAAATCTGCCTTTATGACGTCCCAAAAGTTCTGATAGAACTCAGTCGGGAAACCATCAGGGCCAGGAGCTGAATTGGGTTTCATTTGGAAAACCGCCTTTCTCACTTCCTCCTCTGAATAGGGTTTAGTAAGTAGGCTATTTTCCTCATCTGAAACCTGGGGTATGTCCTCTGTTCAGGCCTCATCTAAAGAGAAAGATCCCTCCTCTGGGCCCCGAACAGACCTTTATAGTAATTTGTAATGTACGACTTTAGTTGTTCCTGGCCCTCAATCGTTCCTTCATCCTGGACTAGGGAATGAATGCGTTTTTTCCTGTGTCTGCCATTGGCAATACTATGGAAATAACGAGTATTCGAGTCCCCTCCTAGAATGAATTGAGCTTTAGAACGTTGGTACCATTTTAACTCCTCCTCACGCAGCAGTTTCGCTATCTGCGCATTGGATTGGCTCTTTAGCTCAATTTCTTGCGCGGACAGTAACCGAACTTCTGCTAATGCTTCTAGAGCATCGATAATCGAGGATAGTCGTACTTTTTCTTTTTTGAGTAAACCGGTAGTATGACGAGCCCAACCAACGAGATGAGTGCGTAAAGCACGTATCTTATTGTTCCATCGCTGGATGGGCGTATCACCCGCTACCGGTAAATCCCAGATTCTTTTAACCATGTCGTGGAAACCCTCGCGATGTAGCCAACCAAGTTCAAACTTGAATCGTGGTTTACATTGCGGTCTAGGTACCCCAGTGGTCAAGAGAATGGGAGCATGGTCCGACAACCCCTCAATACGTTCTAGAGCCCGTATCGACACCAATGGGAACCTATCTTCCCAATCAGAATCCATCAGCACGCGGTCTAGTTTCTCGTATGTGGGTTCGGGTAGAGAGTTAGCCCAGGTGAACTGTCTCCCCACCATCGTTATCTCTCGTAAGTTCAAGCCGTCAATAACTGCATTGAACAAAAGAGATGGGCAGTGGACATATAGATGAAGCCTTGATTTTGGGTGAGTCATGCACAACCTGCACACACAGGGTCATGGGGCCATCCTCTATTGGCATGGTTGTCAGTCGTGAGACACTTGTTGGGAATTAACAACCATGCATGAACTTGGCACTTCGGAATGGCCTTTGTTGCCCACATCTTGGGAGGACGTCAGAGGTTATGTGGCCAGTTAGCTGAATGTGATAAGCCGCAGCTGATCGATGTATATTCGTTGTTGCTTGTCCATCTCCAAAGCAGGGTGTCAGGTTCATCATTGAAGATCGGGAGGTCATCAAGCAGCTGCCACAAAGGGTAAGGTATTCAGATATGATCTTCCTGGAGGGGTTGCGCCTGATGATCAAACTCATCAGGTTCTGTTCAGAAAAACACCTAGCGAACAAAAATATTCTTGCGCCAGGAGTGCTTGAAGAGGGATCAGAATAGATTTTCAAGGGGGTCGTGGAAGTTACATGACATAAGTGATTGGTGTTTACTCGGCTCGGTCTATTTGTCGAACCTATTTGATAAACTTTGTGTTGTGTGACGCAATATGTTATTTGTTTGGATTTAAAGTTGTATTTTAAATTTATACTTATGTATTTCAAATGATGTGGATTTATGTATTGTATTGCAAGAAAGTTTGGTTTATCTAACTTATTTGTTATAGCTAACATAGAGGGTAAACAAAATTAGAGACCCAGTTTTTCTCCTGCTACAGACGTTGATTTAAGATAACCTTCTCTCCTCCCACAAAAACTGCTTTTTTGGAGTTTGTTTTTCTCTTTCTCCGAATATGCTCTTATAAATATGCACCTCTTAATAGAAAGAAAAAACAACTCTTGATCTGGCCTCTCGGCATCGCATCTCTGGCCCGGACAAAGTTGACCAATATCTGTGGCATAAACACACCAATAATACTATACTAATTATCTACAAAAGGCCAATAATGCTATACTTGTGGAACAATTCAAAGTTTCAAGCATATACAGATGCTCGTGATCCAACTATTAGATTAGATGATTGATTATTTCTTAGGTGTTGCGTGCCTCTCATCGATCGCCCAAAATGTACTATTGTAGTACAGAATGTTAGTTAAAGTAACTGATATTGGTCAACTTTGTCGATGCAGAATGTTGTAAGACTTGATAAATAAATTTAATAAAGGCCGCATGCATCAGTCGATGCAGAGGCTGGGGCTCCGCCTCCTTTTCTAAAAAAAAGAATGTTAGTTAAAGTAACTGCAGAAACGCGTGCTGTTTCGCACTAGTGCAAAGACAAATGAAACAAATCAAATAAGCGATTTGCTAGCGCCGTGCTTGGTGCACATAACCATACTGATACATGGCACAAATTAAGTCATGTTAAGATAAGACAGGGCTAACATTCCTGTTGTAAACGATAGCAAAGAAACGACGAAGAGCGGAACGATCAAACCAAAGGGGACACGAGATTTAACGTGGAAAACCTCTCCAAACAAAGGAGAGGAAAAAACCACGGGCGCCAGCCAGCAATACTTCACTATATCGGGTGAGGTTACAAACGCCGTGGGTTTACAATGTGTGGCTTACCCCAAAACGGCGGCTTACAAGAGGAATATATAAAGCATAAAACCCTAGGTCGGCTGCAGTCCAACCCGGAATCGATCCCACCGCGGCGGTACTACCGCTGGGATAGGCGGTAGTACCGCTGGGGTGGGCTGGTTCGGCTCTTCCCACCTCAGCGGTACCGGCGGCGGTACCGCCAGCGGTACCAGTCGGTACCGGACAAGTGCGTCAGACGGCCATTCTGGCGGTAGCGGCGGCGGTAGCGGTGGCGGCAGCTCTCGAGCGGTAGTACCGCTTAACCCAGCGGTACTACCGCTGGAATTTGGAACACCATAAAACAACACTCCACCTTGAGACAAATTCCATCTTGTAGCATGAAAGAGAACCTTCACCCTGAAAACAACAAAGAAACACCTTCGGCGCCAAATAGCCTCTTGGGCTAGACAGTGATACCAACTAAGCCCGAGCAAAGCTCGAACTTAGTAACAGGAACTGGCTTTGTCATCATATCAGCAGGATTATCATGAGTACTTATCTTGCATACCTTCAGTTTACCTTTTGCAACAACATCACGCACATAATGGTATTTGACGTCAATGTGCTTTGTTCTCTCATGGAACATCTGATCCTTGGTAAGGTAAATAGCACTCTGACTATCACAAAACAGGTTAATGCAAGTATCATCTCCACAAAGCTCAGCAAACAAACCTTTCAGCCAAACCGATTCTTTACATGCTTCAGCAATAGCCATGTACTCTGCTTCAGTGGTAGACTGGGCAACAACGATTGTAACGTTGCCCTCCAACTCACGGCACAACCACCAAGCGTGAACACATAACCTGTGAGGGATCTCCTCTTATCCAAATCGGCAGCAAAATCTGAATCCACATAGCCTACGAGTCCCTCATCAGTCTTGCCGAACTTGAGGCAAGCATTGGATGTGCCACGAAGGTACCTGAAAATCCACTGAACAGCCTTCCAATGTTCTTTACCAGGATTAGCCATATATCTACTAACCAAACTCATAGCATATGATAAATCTGGACGTGAGCAAACCATGGCATACATTAAAGAACCAACAGCACTAGAATATGGAACTCTAGACATGTACTCAAAATCCTCATCCGTACTAGGACATTGTTCAGCTGACAATTTAAAGTGAGGAGCAATAGGAGTACTAACAGACTTTGCATCATGCATGTTAAAACGATGAAGAACTTTCTTAATGTAATTTTGCTGACTAAGAAACAACAAACCAGAATTTCTGTCACGGGTAATCTCCATACCTAGAATTTTCTTAGCAGCACCAAGATCCTTCATCTCAAACTCGCTACTCAACTGTGACTTGAGAGCAGCGATATCTTTCTTGCTCTTGGCAGCAATCAACATATCATCAACATATAATAACAGGTATATAGGTGATCCATTAACAAACTTAATGTACACACAGCTATCAAATTCAGACCTCTTAAAGCCATGTGACAACATAAAAGAATCAAACCTTTTATACCACTGACGAGGAGATTGTTTCAAACCGTATAAGGACCTTTTCAACTTACACACAAGATCCTCCTTACCAGGCACTATGAACCCTTCTGGCTGGTCCATGTATATCTCCTCCTCCAACTCTCCATGCAGAAACGCAGTCTTTACATCTAACTGCTCAAGCTCAAGATCACGCATAGCAACAATACCAAAGAATGTACGAATTGAACTATGCTTAACAACTGGAGAGAAAACATCATTATAATCAACACCTGGAATTTGACTGAAGCCTTTTGCAACTAACCTTGCCTTAAACCTCGGAGGCTCGCTAGGAGATAAACCCTCCTTTCTCTTGAAGATCCACTTACAGCGGACTGCCTTCTTTTTCTTAGGCAAGCGCACAACTTCCCATGTGCCATTCTTATCGAGTGACTGCATTTCTTCTTGCATAGCAGCAAGCCACTTCTCGCGGTCACCGGAACCAATAGCTTCAGTATAGGTGGACGGCTCATGTCCGTGCTCCACCTGTTCTGCACAACTCAGAGCATAATCAACAATGTTACACTCTTCAATTAAACGTGGTCGAGGACCACAATTCCTCCTGTTCCTACGAGCAGCAATAGACTGTTGTGGCTGCAAAACAGGGGGTGAGTTCTGAACATTATTATTATCAGAATCAGAAGAATCAGAATCATCAGAACCAGCAGAATCAGGATCAGAATCATCTGAAGTAGCAGCACCATCATTGTCAACAGTGACATTTTCCTTTTCAACAGAGTGCTCCACCTCGACACGAACCTGCTCCTCAGAAAAATCTGGCAAAACATCTGAGGACAACTTATCAAAGTACATAACAGATTCATTGAAAACAACACTCCTGCTCATAAAGCCTTTTAGTTTCGGGATTCCACAACTTGTATCCTTTTACACCCGAACCATAACCAATGAACACACACTTAATAGCTCTCGGCTCTAACTTTCCATTATCAACATGAGCATAAGCAGTGCAGCCGAAAACTTTAAGTTGTGAATAATCAGCAGGAGAATCTGACCATACCTCAATGGGAGTTTTCTTGTCGAGGGGAATAGATGGTGACCTGTTTATCAAGTAGCAGGCGGTGGCAGCCGCCTCAGCCCAAAAACGCTTACTCATGCGAGCGTTGGAGATCATGCAGCGAGCCTTGGAGATGATGGTCCTGTTCATCCGCTCCGCTACACCATTCTGCTGAGGCGTGTACGGGATGGTGAGGTGCCTGACAATGCCTTCTTTCCTGCAATAATCATTAAAGGCATTCGAACAAAATTCGCCACCATTGTCAGTACGAAGTAATTTCACCTTCCTTTCTGTTTGCCTTTCAATCATAGCTTTCCACTCTTTAAAAGCAGCAAACGTATCATCCTTATTTTTCATGAAATAAGGCCAAACTCTTCTAGAGTAATCATCAATAATGGTAAGCATATAACGAGCACCACCATAAGAGGGCTTACGAGATGGCCCCCAAACATCAGCATGTACATAATCAAGTGTACCTTTGGTGGTGTGACAGAAGCATTAAACTTAACTCTTGTGTGCTTACCGAAAATGCAGTGTTCACAGAACTGCATCTTACCCAAACTGCATCCTTGCAGCAAGTCTCTCTTGATCAATTCTGCCATACCAAGTTCACTCATATGTCCAAGACGCTTATGCCAAAGGTTAGTTTTACTAGCGTCATCATGAGAAACAGCAGCAACAGTACCAGATAACGTGCTACCTCTAAGAACATATAACTTAGCAGAATTCATATCACCAACCATAACTATGAGAGAACCTTTTGATACCTTTAGGAGTTTATTTCCTCCTTTGTACTTGTACCCGTCACAGTCAAGGGTACTGAGCGAGATCAAATTTCTTGCCATGGTTGGTATGTGTTTCACTCCCGTCAGCGTGCGTGTCATACCGTCATGTGTCTTGACCTGAACGGAACCAACGCCAACAATGTTGCATTGCTGGTCGTTCCCCACACGCACGAAATCTCCAGTCTGCACTAACTCATAAGAACTGAACCAATCTTTGTTACAGCAAATATGAAAAGAACATGCAGTATCTAGAATCCATTCATCCTGACGAGAAACACATGCAGCTAAAACAGCTAGGCATTCGCCATCAGAACTACCATCAACAACAGAAGCCTCACCGGTATCATTACCTTCATTATTTTTCGGTTGGTAAGTACCTTTTCTTTTCTCCTTGTTCTGCAACTTCCAACAATCATCAATGACATGATTAGATTTCTTACAATACCTGCAGAACTTGTCACGGCCTTTAGACTTTGAGCGACTCTGTCACCCTTGCTCTTGTCTCTGTTGTTGTTGTGGTAGTGGTTATCTCGCTGCTCAGGCCTCCCTCGGACCTGCAAAGCATCGCCCTTGGAGGACGACGACTCCTCTTTCTGTACCATACCTTTCATCTTTTCCCTGGCAAGCAGGGCCTCATATACTTCCGCGGTGGTTAGTTCATCACGGCTTAACAGTATGGTATCACGAAAATTTGCAAAGGAATTTGGCAGCGAGCATAGAAGTAAAAGTGCTAGATCTTCATCATCGTACTTTACCTCCATCGACACTAGGTCAGAAACGATCTCCTTAAAGATCGATAAGTGATTCATTACCGAACCACCTTCTTGCAACTTGTGCGTGAACAACTTCATCTTCACATGCATCTTGCTGGTGAGATCTTTGGACATGCAGATCGACTCCAGCTTAGCCCACAGTGCCGCTGCGGTTTTCTCCTGGAGTACTTCTTGCAGAATATCATTAGATAGATGAAGTTGAATAAGCGATAAAGCCTTACGGTCTTTCCGCTTCTCATCGGCGGTCCATGCCGCCGCATCCTTGTCGCCGAATTTCTCCAGCGCCTCGTCAAGATCATTGGACTGTGCGAGGATCGCACGCATCTTGACCTGCCACAGCGAAAATCTCGTCTTGTAGTCCAGCGCCGGTAGATCGAACTTCATCGATGCCATCCAAAACCCTAATCTGAAAACAGATCTGAAACAGGGCTCTGATACCACTTGTTGTAAACGATAGCAAAGAAACGACGAAGAGCGGAACGATCAAACCAAAGGGGACACGAGATTTAACGTGGAAAACCTCTCCAAACAAAGGAGAGGAAAAAACCACGGGCGCCAGCCAGCAATACTTCACTATATCGGGTGAGGTTACAAACGCCGTGGGTTTACAATGTGTGGCTTACCCCAAAACGGCGGCTTACAAGAGGAATATATAAAGCATAAAACCCTAGGTCGGCTGCAGTCCAACCCGGAATCGATCCCACCGCGGCGGTACTACCGCTATAGCGGTAGTACCGCTGGGGTGGGCTGGTTCGGCTCTTCCCACCTCAGCGGTACCGGCGGCGGTACCGCCAGCGGTACCAGTCGGTACCGGACAAGTGCGTCAGACGGCCATTCTAGCGGTAGCGGCGGCGGTAGCGGTGGCGGAAGCTCTCGAGCGGTAGTACCGCTTAACCCAGCGGTACTACCACTGGAATTTGGAACACCATAAAACAACAATTCCATCATAGCGCAAAGTCAAACAGGGTTAGATATAATGAAAACTGCAGCCGGCTGACACAAACACACCAAACGCCGCACGAGATTAATTAGCTTAATCATCTCACAATTCTTTGAGCATTCATGATGCCGTAAGTGACAGTACATGTGTCATGTACGACGTGATGCGAGTCGGGTGTAGTACAAACAAGAGTACACTCTAAACACAAGTGCAAGGTCAACTGCTAAGATTCCAACGAGGGCAGTTAGCCACCCTTATGCGTCCTTTCATGTTGGAAGCAGCATGATTTTGGCCCTTTGGGTGAGTCGAGTGAGACGATGGGTTCACCTGCTAAGATTCCAACGAGGTTCGATGTAATTTAGCAGCTCGCGAGTAGTACAAACTCCGATCGAGAGCAATATCACCGTCTCTAAGCAGCGTCCTTTTGCAAAGTTTCATGTCATTCTAGACCATATGGAAAATATGCACGAGATCCTGTGCCGCCCACGCGCAAGCCTAGCATGCCCCTTCCCCCAGGTTTGTTCACCGGTGTCCTCCCCATCCTCGTCGCTGATCCGGCCTCCAGAATTTGCATCGCCTGCTCTGCTCGCCGTCGAAGATTGTGGTTCAGCTCCTTCCAGATCCAGTAGCTAGATTCGTCGGCAAGGTGCTCACCGAGCTCCTCCTCCACCGTGGTGCCCGAGACACCGACCGAGTGTCCCATCAGTTGCCTCCACCCATCCCTCCATCGACAACCCATTAGTATAGATTGGCCAATTTAATTCCCTCAATCGGACATGTATGGAGCGATCTGTGTGATATACCCTATCGTGATACTCCGGCCAATTTATTTGTATTTGTGTGCCGATTGAAGGGATTGAGACAGGGGAGAAATGAGACAGAGAGAGAGAATGGGTAAAAAGGGATAAGATAACAAAGGTGACGACTGGCGTGTTCCCACAACTAACTCGGGTACGCGCATGTCCACACGATTTGGATCCCGGTTGGGCCACGAACCGGGACTAATGGGTGTCCACATGGCCTGTTTTGCTGCGCGTGGGGGGGAGACTCATTGGTCCCGGTTCGTAATACGAACCGGGACTGATGTTTTGACTTTTTTTTGAACAATGATTTTGTATTTAGGGTTTAGGGTTTATTTGGGCCACTTCTCTTGTCCCGTCGCCCGGCGCCTCCATCCACCCCCTCTCCCTCTCGCCGGTGCCTCCGTCGTCTCTCTCTTCTTCTCATCGCCGACGTGCTCTCTATCTCTCACTCGCCGGCTCATCGAGGCCAAGTTTCGATATTTCTGTGCAGGTACTACTCGCCGGCTCATCTCTCACTCGCCGGCTCTCCATTTCGCACTCAATTCGATGGTACTACATACAGCAATGAAGGAACCACTATTACACATCATCGTCATGAATATATTACACACATCTCATTCGTCGTGCTTGGTCGAACATATTACAAACGGTACATGTACACACGAGTTTCATGCATATATACATCTCTTTTACACTCACCCTTGCATTTCAACCTTCCGATAGTATTATCCCTTCGGATCTAGGACCTCTGCATCTAAGAATCCCGCAATTTCCTCTTGAATTGCTCGTACGCGATCTTGTGGTAGAAGACCGTCCCGCAACCGTTCGATCTAATTTAAAGAAGGGGTTAATATATATGAATGAAACTAAACACAATTGATGACAATAAACTTAAATTGTGAATATTGTTTACGTACTTCAAGTTGTTCTAAGTACCGGTTGCCCATCTCTTGGATCGTCTGGCGAATGAACTCGCAAACATAATATCCACATAAATTATTCCCATGTTCCTGCCTCAAGCACTTTACGAGAACATAGTTCAATCAAAATAATAATAAAGCATGATAATGGTATTGAAATTAGAATCAAAGAGATGCGCGGATCTAGCTAGTAGTACTTACATTTACTGGTTCAAATTTTAGCTCCGGCGCCCAAATACCCCTAGCCTTGGCGGTGAAACCGTTTCCAAGCCCTGTCCGGCAAAGAAAATGAATAAATGAGTTATATATTAATTACTTGCTACCAGGGAATGAACGGAAAGTTGCCGATATAGTGCCATAATGATTGAAATTACCCTTGGAGGTATTTCTGCATGTTCGCCCACTCTCAAGGGGTTTACGTTTCGAGTCCATGACTTGTACTACTCCTTTGTCAGGTTTAATGATTAGCAGAATAAAGTGGAAGCTGCGCACGCATAAGTCATCAATTATACACTTAACATCGAGTACGCGAAATAGAATGTGTACAAGACAGTAACACTCACCCGTAGTTGTAAGGAAATAGTATTTCCCTTTTGGTTTCGGAAAACCTTAACGCCTTTACCAAGTTATTCTCTGTGTCGATGTAATGACCTTGGAGAGTTTTTTGATGAACGAAATATGGGTCAATGAACCCAATGTCATAGATTTGTCCTCTTTTGCATTGGAGAATCTTCATTCTGCATAATTAATATAGTGATGAGTAAGATTATACATGCAATGAATGAGCTGAGCTAGCTAGAGACTTAATTACAGAAATAATACTTACAGACAATAGGCACTGAGGATAGATTTGTCGATGGCGTCTTGTTGGTATAACTGAAATAATTCACTAAATTCAATCATTATCATGCCATCTCCATGCCCGTAATGATGTTTTTATATCCCACGTAGACCTTCCTTTGAGGCTTGCATGTACCACTTATGCAATCTTCGCATTTTTGTTGGTAGACCGTCGACTAGCTCAGGTTTGACGAGAGTACACCCGTGCAGGTATTTGTATGCTACCTCGTGGAACTCTTGTAACTGCTCTAAGTACTGAGGAATAGACATGCCCTGAGCAGAGTTCGCTTCTCCATACATTGCAACAAACTCAGGATCGACGTCGACTGCACTCTGCTCGACCCCACCTCGGTATTGGAAAACACTTTGAGCGGGGGGCACGACTGGTTTTTCTGTTCTCCGAGCTGGGTGTCGTGAGTTTGTCACGTCAGGTGTCATAGATGACTTCGTAGGTGTGGGATTACGCGAGTTAAGCATCTCCGAGCTTGGGATCGTAGGAACAAAGATCAACACAGATTTACCCAGGTTCGGCCCCCTCAATGTGAGGTAAAAGACCTACTTCCTGCCTACCCTAGATTGGTATTGATATGATAATCGAGGTGTTACAATGGAGGCGATCCGATCTGGTACTCGCCGTATGAGCTAGGGTTTAGGGCTTGATAGCTTGTCCCTCTCTAAGTCCTGCGAGTCCTCTTTATATACACAGAGGCTCGTCAGGTTACAAGAGTTCTACATGAAGCCTGATTATCTTTCTTGTTTTCCAAGGCAAGTTTGCACCGACCTTCTGGAACTTTCCTTTATCGAGTCGCGATGCGAGATTGGCCCATCTTTCACGTGGCCCAACAATGATAGCGCAGCCTTAAGTCGCGGGTTAATCATTCCCCCGACACTGGGGAACTGATTTCCCGCTTGCACTACTACTCTTCAACCGCTGCTTATTTGCCTCAGCCGACTGGCGAATAGAGCGGTCATAGTCTGGTGTCAGCCTTGGCGGGGTTTGTTCAAGGGTCTTCAGCATTTGAAGACGGCGGCTTTTTCTTCTGGGGTGGCGGGGAACTCTGGCGCTTTCGGCTTCTTCCGGTTAGCCCACCACTCTTTATTTTGGGCATTTGCGATCGCGGCAGTTTGCTCATACGTATAGTCGTAAGGTCTCATGGGAAGATTCTTATGAGGTACTGTTGTGAGGGGCGACCTTTTACGTTTCGGTGATCGCTTACCCCTCATAGTACCTTTTGGGAGCGGAGACGACTGACGCGGCGGCGGAGACGACCGCGCTGGAGACTGGTGAGGCGGTGATGCATGTAAAATGCATACATGAACTTTGCATTATTTTACTTATATTCCAGTCATATTGGCATCATATAAGGGTTATATCATTGTTTTATAATGATTTTGGGAATATTTGGTATGTTTCCTATTTTTATGGAATTACCCTGCACAGTCAGAAAACCCTGTTTTCTATATTTTAATGTTTCAGGGACCCAAACGGCGTCCAAATGACTTAATATTTTACGGGCATCAGTTTTTGGAAGGAACAAAGCGTAAGAGCCAAGGAAGCGCACGAAAGGAAGCCAGAGGCCAAAGTTGAGTGGGCCCACGCGGCCAGGTACCTGGGCCGCGTGGGACCCCCTCTTTTGGGCCTCGGAGCTCCGTTGCCGTCGATCTTTCCTCCATCGACTCGGTTTTGACCTAAAACCGGCTATAAAAATAGCCCCCGACGTTCTCTGGAAGGAGCGCCGCAGAAACACAGAAACCACGAAACAGAGACCTGGGGTTGCAGATTGGAGGGGGAAAACTCTGGCGGGGCGCTGCCAGCGTGGTCTCCATCTTCTCCAACGACTTCTCGACCGTCTCCATGATGAAGAGGGAGTAGTCCACCTCTAGACTATGGGTTTGTGGAAGTAACTTATATATCTCTCTCTCTTGAGCTTCACTAATTAGTACCGTATGAGCTGCTGAACATGATTACGGCCATCTATGTAATACCTTTGTGGTGAATCTTTTTATGAGTTAATATATATTTGAGATTGCAATGGTTTTTTTTTAGTTATGAAAGTAGATGCATATTATGTACCCCGTTCTTATTTACTTGTCATGATCAAGCATGTTTATGAGAGCGTGTGAGGGGAACGTGTGCATTAGTTGGAGTAACGGGGGGTGGCTAGTGCAGTGAACGTGAGAGAAAGTTCTGCGATCCACTTGGGTATCTCTACCTTACTTTGTTGCCTCACTAGGGATAAAAAGAAATATCATGCTACCGGAGATGTGGGTGTGACCATTGCCACTTCCTCCATGACTAGATCTAGCATATTCTTATTTTAACTTCATGTCATGATACTTATTGCTATACTCTGAGTTATCTTAATTACTGAGGTGTTATGATTTAGTTCGTATCTTGGTGGAGTATAAGAGAGACTAATAACCAAAAGGTCTCTATGTTACGACGTGATGCCCATATAATTATAAATTGTCATTAAACTGTTGTGTTGCAATCTCATATGTCAACTCTAGTGTTTAATTGTCTACCACTTTATTAAAGAGAGAGTGCATTTGTGAAACCATGAACCCCGGTCCATTTTTAATCAGAAGAAACACCTTTCAAACAACTTTTACCACTTTACTATTTTCTGCCATTTAAAAATCTGAAAATACAAAAACACTTTTACATCTTGCATTCATCATATAAAACCCAAAAATATCATTTATCATTGCTACCACCATCCTTGCATATTTATTTACCACCATTGCATATTTATTTCATGTTTGCATTGCATATTATCTTGATATCATTCTTACACCTTGTGCTTGACAACCACTAGGTGAGGTTGAGGACCAAAACATTACTTTGTTTTGTAGGTAACCAAAAGAAGGATAGGAAAAATAAATCTTCACTACTGATTCCCCGAGAGTTCGATATTAAACCCTCGAGTCACCCCTCATGGGGAAAACACGTCTTCCACTTACTACACACTCTGCACTTGGAGTTTCAACCTAACCCATATTCTTTTGACGCAGGTAACTACGTCATTGGGTATCAAGACTGTTTTCTGGCGCCGTTGCCGGGGAATCATTGCTGAAAGGTTTATCCAAGAGTCCCCTGCACTAGCTCTGTTTTCTGGCGCCGGGTTTATCCAAGGATATCTCACCAAGTCAACTTCATCACCAAATTGTGCTAACACCTAAGCTTGGGAAGGTTGCACCTACGTGAGCATCATCTTATCCATCTTTACCTTCAAAGCAATTTATCTTGTTTTGTCATTGTCTTGCATTTTTAAGTTTGGTTTGCATATTTATTTTCAGTTTTGCATTTTGTGTTGCATTTGTTATTTCGGTTTGCATCATTTAGTGTCATTTTATATTTAGTTTTGCGTAAAAAATTAAAAAAGACATAAAAACTTGCATAATGGAAAAGAGAACCTTCTAGCCATTTAGTGTTAAGAACTTTCCTCAAGATATGAATATCCCTGTTGAGAAATCTGAGGTAGATCCTAATATCATGAAAGCAATTTATGAATACCATTTTTATGGGAAACCAAAAGAAGATCCCATACCTCATCTTAAGAAATTTAATGAAAGGTGCAAAATGTTAAATTTGAGCCATGCTAATATTAAAATTAAGCTTTTTCCTTACTCCCTAGGTGGAAAAGCCTTAGATTGTATATTGAGATGGCCACCTGGAAATTTTAGCACTTGGTTTAATTTAAAAGCTGCATTCATTGAAAGATTTTGTTCCACTGAAAAAAAATGCAATCTTAGACAAATAGTTATCACCTTTAAACAAGAAGAGGATGAACCTTTGATAAAAGCATGGGAAAGGTTTAAAGGGATAGCCTTTGGAATGGAACATGGTTTTAGAGTTTGGATTCTCATGGATATATTTTATAGAGGATTGTCTGAAACCTCTAAGGTCTTTTTGGATAATGAATGTGATGATTCTTTTATGAATACTGCTGCCAATCATACCCACTATCTACTTGATGGCCTGCTTTTGGAAGGAAGAATTAAAAAAAGTCTAGAAAAGGCCCAAGTACCTGAAGATGTCTTTGATGACCGTTAGGAAATATTTAACCTATATAATAGGGAAAAGAAAATTGAGGAAGTTAAAATGCTTAGGGTGTGTTTGGTTTAACTGTGGATTCTGAAAAAGCTGCTGTGAACTGTGAGCTGTGAAAAAAGCAGCTGTGATCAGCGGACTGTGGAAAAGCTGAAAGTTGTTTGGTTGGAACGACTGTGAAACTGTGGGTTGGTACGTATTGTGTATAATGCGTGTAAGTTTTTAAAAATTGTTTCTAACTGGCCGTATAACACCGATTTGTACAGTGTATAACATGTAAACGGGGATTTTAGAAAGAGTTTTTTATGTTTCATATGATCATCAATTGAACAACAAATGATTCAATCGGGTAGTACGCATGGCTAGTCCTACAATTATACACGTCAACTGACGATCAACAATCCTATACCAGCACATCATCTCTGCATCCTTCAACATTAGTACCAGTTCAGTCGACATTTCTGATCAACAGAACTTCCGTAATAGGGTATCGTATTTACCATGCTGCATCGAATCAAATGAGAGAGTGGTCGTGGTCAGGTTCTGGTTTGATCGGCCCAAGAGAGCGCGTCCATGTCGCATTGGCTGACGCACGAAAAGATTCAGAGAGAGGGGGAGGATGGAAGAGGACGGGTGACAGCTGGATGAAGCAGAACAAGAGGGATGGAGGAAAACTAGGCAGCGGCGCTGGTCTAACTCCAGGCGGCCCGCGCTGACTCTGCACCTCCAGCCAGCGGCCGGCGGCTGGAACAGAAATGACGAGTGGCCATGCGCGGGGACGCTACTTGTACGAGACGTGAACAGGGCGACAATAATGGTTGCGGCGTGGGAAGATGTAGGTGGCACTCCGGCCTGCGGTACGCGGCATGAGGGGGCATCCCGCTGTCGTTGGTCACGGGAGGCGACCCTGCAGGAAAGGGGTGAGTCTCGCGGAAAAGAGGCGAAAAAAGAACGGGGACGAAGCGGAGTCTGTCCGGGAGGGACGCGCGCCGCCGGGGGGAGGCCGGGACGACGGGCCGGCTGGAACCCTAGCACGGTGGCTGTTGCTTTTCTCTCTTTGATGCACCAGGAGGGAGCCTCCGTTCGCTAGAAGAAGGTAAAAAGAAACTCAACCGGTACGACTTACTGATGGCATGGTGGGTAAATTTCGCTGGAAAAGCAGCAAAAGCAGGGGTGGAGGTGCTTCGAAAAATACACTACGAGGAAGCAGCTGCGTTCCAGGAATCAGCGGTGTAAAATTTCGTTTGGTTGGCTTTCAACTTCCTAACAGCAGAAGCAGGTCATAAAAGTTGAACCAAACTTGTCCTTAGTAAAGTTAAGGAACCATGGCTTGATTTAGAGAATTGTAGCTTGCATGAATTAATATCTATCTTACAAAAATTTGCAAGTGATCCTTCCATCAACTCTAACCAAGCTGGTTTTCGTTCTTATATTGCTAATCATGTCTTGAAAGAAAAGATTGCTACGTACAACCAAGAGGCTATGATACCACCTAAGCTTGGGGATATTCGGATTCCCAAAGTCCTAGTAACCATTGGAAAAGAGACACACCATGCTATACTTGATCTAGGATCTAGTGTCTCTGTTTTATCTAAAGAACTATATGATATACTTGAATTGAAAAATCTTGAAAAATGCTCTATTGAACTTGCACTTGCTGATGATTCCATTAAACATGCTTTAGGGAAAGTAAGTGATGTTATGGCAGAGTTACATATGACATTTGTGCCTGTTGATTTTCTAATCATGGATATGGGGAATAAAACCTCTAGTCCAATTATTCTTGGAAGACCTTTTCTTCGTACTACAGGTGCTATCATTGATTCAAAAGAAGGGAATGTGAAGTTTCAGTTTCCACACAAGAAGTGCATGGAACACTTCCCTATGAAGAGGGACACGCCAAAGTTCAATCTCCCTCATGAGCTTCGTCCTCGATAAACATCAAGTAAGAAGCCTAGCTATATGGCTATAAAGAAAGCGCTTTACGGGAGGCAACCCGGTTGTTTTTATTTGTGATTTTCTTTGAGACCTCTTGCTGTAACAAGAGACTTTTTTTATAGTTTAGTTTCTGAAATTTTTAATAAAGTACCAAGTTTTACTCATTTTGGTTTGAAGAAGTTGCTTATAGCGTTCGGAGATTTTATTCCTGCACGAATCTGTGCACGGTATGATTTTTAATTCTTATTATGTAACTCTGAATGAGCTCATATTTGAACTGTATTGTAACTTTTCATCCTCTGTAAGCATGAATTTTTTGGAATTTTTGGACAAATTTTAGTAGGGTATAAAAATACGTTTTGCTGCTGCTGTTTTTCTGAACAGATTCTCTCCATTTTTTTTGATGCATGCTTTGAACTTTTAAGTTGAATGTTTTTTATCCAATTGAGTTTACGAGTAGGAATACAACATTATACACTTTCTGAACATCCATATGAATTTTTGTTCAAGGATTATATGCAGCAAGAAATCTATTTGTTCATCACTTCTAATGCACCCACAGAAAAGAAATGGGAGGGAGAAACGGTGTTTTGAAGTTTTTTCACGGAGATTAGAGGAGATGCACCAAGAGCTATCCAAGTATGGTGAAGACCATAAGCTTGGGGATGTGAAGACAACCCCACTAGACCTACACACTCTCGGTTTGCACACGTCTAACTTCTGTTTTTTGATCGAAACACATTATCGCATAAACTTGGAGCGTCTTTTTGTTTGTTTTGGTTTGATTTTTATTTTGTGAGACCACCACACTATCATTTATATATGAGAGATCTACTGAAAATTTGGGTTGAATTATGTTGGATGCTATTATTAGATTGGGAAAAGGGATGTTGGAGTTGATTTTAAAAGATACATATAGTTGCATGATTCATGAGCTTGTTAATGAGTAATAATTTGCAAATATTTTATCAAGAGCTATCTTTTATTCATGTTTTGATGCTGAATGTAATTTACTTTGTTTAACATGGATTAGTTAGTTCTATGGACACTCATGCATGCATTTAGATGGTCAACTTTCTCCCTCTTGCTAGCCCAAAAATTCCAACAAGTAAAAACTTGTTTCCAACACCTTCAACCAAAGTTTTTCCAGTGAGTCCACCATATCTACCTATTAGCTTTATGCTATTCCAAGTATGTTTATCATGTTATATTGTGTTATCTATACTTCTGAATTAAAATGCTTATGTTATTGATTGTCATGGGAAAAGTTGGTTAAAAGCTCTCACGAACTTGATGCACACTTTACTTTTATTGCACTTAATAAACATGAACCATTGTGATTAAAATTATGATATTGTGGGCTTGACAAATGTCTTTGGTTGAGAGTTAGCTCATATGTGCTGTCACATGGCAAGCTTTCAACATGCACTTCATTTCATTTAGTTGA
This sequence comes from Poa pratensis, assembly GCA_947311845.1. Lineage (NCBI taxonomy): Eukaryota > Viridiplantae > Streptophyta > Magnoliopsida > Poales > Poaceae > Poa > Poa pratensis. The sequence goes on along the minus strand of CAMZMU010000041.1, from coordinate 137,620,899 downwards.
TATCATGTACTTTTGTTTATGGATGCTTACCATGGCTGAAATAAATGTGGAAATGAAATAGGTTTAAATGCGTTTGTATAAATGGTTAGAGAGACGCCTGGGCCGCTAATCTAAGCCATGCATCATTCATGGTGGAAATTTACTTACATGCTATGGTGAACCTTCTGTGATACACCTTACAATAAAAAGCTATCTAATGGTAAATAAAAAGGGTGTTGAGATTGTTCATTGTGTTTGTTTATCTTGTCATTTTGATATGGGCTTGTTCCATATCCTGGGACAAGAGGTACCCCAGTTGACGCTCTTAATGATACTATTATTACTTACAATGATATTTAACTTGAACTTGCTTTGTTTCCCAAGTTGAGTAACACATGGAGTAGGTACTTGTATTCAAGGGGCATGAGACTTTCAACCTGTACTTTGTCAAGCACACTACTCATATTTGCTTTCACTTTAAACTTAATCATTCAAGATGCTATGATAGGAGAATGAGAGCTTGACACCAAGGATTACCACATTACAATCATTAACTTAAGTAGAGAAGTTCAGAAGTTAGATGAAACTTATTCATGTTTTATCTCTACATATATATATCTTTCCAAAGTGTCCACCTTTTATATTCAGATTTTCATCAATACTCTATGGCCATTATAGGATGTTCTTTATTCTCATTATGCATACATGTGGTCCATAGTACTTTCTTTTATGTTACACTTTGTGAATTATCATTGAACATCCTTGCATTGAATACTTGATATCACTTCATAAACTATCTTGCATATTGCTACTCCTTTTAAGAATGAATCATTTAACTCTATGTAGCAATAGTAATCATCTTTGATATCCTTTGATAGTATTAAAATGCAAAGTCCATGTTAGTTTTATCACCTTCATACACGAGGACGAGTATAGGTTAAGCTTGGGGATGTTGATGCATGTAAAATGCATACATGAACTTTGCATTATTTTACTTATATTCCAGTCATATTTGCATCATATAAGGGTTATATCATTGTTTTATAATGATTTTGGGAATATTTGGTATGTTTCCTATTTTTATGTAATTAACCCTGCATAGTCAGAAAACCCTGTTTTCTATATTTTAATGTTTCAGGGACCCAAACGACGTCCAAATGACCTAATAGTTTACGGGCATCAGTTTTTGGAAGGAACAATGCGTAGGAGCCAAAGAAGCGCACGAAAGGAAGCCAGAGGCCAAAGTTGAGTGGGCCCACGCGGCCAGGTACCTGGGCCGCGTGGGACCCACTCTTTTGGGCCTCGGAGCTCCGTTGCCGCCGATATTTCCTCCACCGACTCGGTTTTGACCTAAAACCGACTATAAAAATAGCCCCCCGACGTTCTCTGGAAGGAGCGCCGCAGAAACACAGAAACCACGAAACAGAGACCTGGAGTTGCAGATTGGAGGGGAAAACTCTGGCGGGGCGCTGCCGGCATGGTCTCCATCTTCTCCAACGACTTCTCCACCGTCTCCATGATGAAGAGGGAGTAGTCCACCTATGGACTTGTGGAAGTAACTTATGTATCTCTCTCTCTTGAGCTTCACTATTAGTACCGTATGAGCTGCTGAACATGATTACGGTCATCTATGTAATACCTTTGTGGTGGATCTTTTTATGAGTTAATATATGTTTGAGATTGCAATGATTTTGTTTCAGTTATGAAAGTAGATGCATATTATGTACCCCGTTCTTATTTACTTGTCATGATCAAGCATGTTTATGAGAGCGTGTGAGGGGGGACGTGTGCATTAGTTGGAGTAACGGGGGGTGGCTAGTGCAGTGAACGTGAGAGAAAGTTCTGCGATCCACTTGGGTATCTCTACCTTACTTTGTTGTCTCACTAGGGATAAAAAGAAATACCATGCTAACGGAGATGTTCTTATTTTAACATCATGTCATGATACTTATTGCTATACTCTGAGTTATCTTAATTACTGAGGTGTTATGATTTAGTTCGCATCTTGGTGGAGTATAAGAGAGACTAATAACCAAAAGGTGTCTATGTTACGACGTGATGCCCATATAATTATAAATTGTCATTAAATTGTTGTGTTGCAATCTCATATGTCAACTCTAGTGTTTCATTGTCTACCACTTTATTAAAGAGAGAGTGCATTTGTGAAACCATGAACCCCGGTACATTTTTAATCAGAAGAAACACCTTTCCAACAACTTTTACCACTTTACCATTTTCTGCCATTTAAAAATCCGAAAATACAAAAACACTTTTACATCTTGCATTCATCATATAAAACCCAAAAATATCATTTATCATTGCTACCACCATCTTTGCATATTTATTTACCACCATTGCATATTTATTTCTTGTTTGCATTGCATATTATCTTGATATCATTCTCACACCTTGTGCTTGACAACCACTAGGTGAGGTTGAGGACCAAAACATTTACTTTGTTTTGTAGGTAACCAAAAGAAGGATAGGAAAGATAAATCTTCACTACTGATTCCCCGAGAGTTCGATATTAAACCCTCGAGTCACCCCTCGTGGGGAAAACACGTCTTCCACTTACTACACACTCTGCACTTGGAGTCTTAACCTAACCCATATTCTTTTGACGCAGGTAACTACGTCATCGGGTATCAGGCGGCGGCGGCGGCGAAGAGGACTGTTGCACTGGAGACTGGTGAGGCGGCGGCGAAGATGGATTGCTACTCTGAGGAGTCGCTGGGCTTGGCTGCCAGTTTGGAAGCACGATGAATTCCTTTGGCCATAGAATGGTCCCTTTTTTGGCTTCTCCTAGTTCTACCACCTCCCCATCTTCACCTGCAGGGTATTCCAGCTTCAGCTCGTCAAATCCTTTCATCACTTCATCCACCCCGACAACAGCGTAGCCATGTGGAACCGGAGAGAAATGGAAAGTTGGTTTAGGTCCAATTGGTACGGCATAGCGACCGCCACCTTCATGGTTAAGTTCAAAACTTTCACATGTAGCTCACAAGGTGTGCTCTCCGTGATATCATCCACAGGGTAGCGACAAAGAGGAGCCATTGTCAGTGCATCATCATTACCATCCTGGAGCTCCGGGGAAGCCCCGCTGCTTTTCCGATTCGATGGGCCGCCGGTACCATCGCATGCAGCTTCTACCATGTGCCGCTGAGGTTGGCCGCAAGTACCTTGCTGGCTAAGTGCGTCAATTTGATCCTGCTGCCGCTTTAATTTTTCTTCTATATTATGCAGCCGGTCTGCAGCAGCGCGTGCTTCCATTGCCTCCCTTCCCTTTCTCCTCTGATGACTTCTATCAGGAAATTTCTTCCTGTCCTCGGGAAGCGCAATTTTCTTGGGCTTGGAGCCTGGTACGCCTTGTGTTCGTCCGTCGTGTTCCTTATTTCCAAGGGCGCGTGTGAGCTCGCCATCCTCTCTATCGGGACATAACCGTCCCTCTTCAACATCCTTTACTGCATTTCTAATGCCTTCGATGTGTAGTAGGGGCTTATCTTTGTGTGTTCTGTTATATATGCACTTCCCTTCTGCGTCCATCTTCGCAATTTGGGTACAACAACTTTTTGTGATCCTCTAGCATGGCCTCCAACTTTAGCTTCTCCTTTTCTGTATCGCATTCTCGCTTTGCATCAGAAATGACCCGACCAAGACCATCAGCGAGCTCATCTGATGCCCATTGTTCACCTCCTTCTTCTTCATTGTCTTCCATTACAGTATCACCGTATTCTTCAGGGAACATAGGATAGTTCTCATCATCCTCTTCTTCTTCATTGTCTTCCATTCTAACCCCTCTTTCTCCGTGCTTGGTCCAACAATTATAGCTGGGCATGAAACCTCTCTGAAGCACGTGGCTTTGAGTGGTTTTCGAGTTAGAGTACTCCCTAACGTTCCGACAGTCAACACATGGACAAGGCATACAATTATCCACTTTGTTTGTCTCAGCCACATCGATAAATTTATGCATGCCTGCAATAAAATCGGAATTGCGTCGTTCGCCATACATCCATCGCATCCGTGCATCCATCTGCATCATATAATTAAGTTTATCAAATACCATTACAATAACATCTTGAATAGTGAAATGACCACCGTACATCGACACATGCAATATTTTTGTATCAATTACAGATGAAAATGATAAGGTTGCTAACCTCGGTCGAGGATATCATTTTGTGTGAACTTAAGTGTGGCTCGAGCATTTCATCGAACACATCTTGTGCGTAGCAAAGGAAAAAAACTAGCACCCACTTCCCACACATCCAAGCAGAAAAAAAACAGATGAGAGAAGCTGGCTGGGAGGGTTACTTATAGGCAGGGGAGGGGTATTAGTCCCGGTTCGAGACACGAACCGGGACTAAAGCTCCGCGGCACGCCACGTGTCCGGCTCTGGAGCTTTAGTCCCGGTTCGTGCCACGAACCGGGACTAATGTCCCCAACCGAACCGGGACCAATGGTCCACGGGCCCTGGCAACCGGGATTAAAGCCTGGAGCGGCTCTAGACGAAAGACAGGTTTTCTACTAGTGAGAAGGGCGGCGCTAGCCAAGACGGCGGCCCTCCCAGCACCGCTGCGGTCGCCGATCACGCGAGCCCGGAGCAGGGAGCACACTGGCACAGCCACGGCCACGGTCACAGTCACGGTCATGGCCACGGCATGGTCTTAGCCAAGCCCGATGATGCCGAGGCCGGTCAGATGCAGCTACGCCGGAACCGCGTCGTCATTCAGGTAATCTTGTGTTGCACTTGAACGATTCACACTTTGCTGGAGTTTTTTTTTTGTTTGAAAATTCCGCCTTAAACGAGAAATATCAGCGTCAAACTTGGGTTTAAACTCTGGTTGCTAATTTATTTATTGTACCTGGTATCTGTTTTTTCCTTGCTGTCACTAATCAATGAACTTGTACTTCTAAAACGATCTCCATGTCAACCATGCATATGGCCATATGGGTGTAGGACAGGACCGGTACGGCCGTACCGAATAGGATGTTTTTTGCAATTACATAGTGAATTTTTACTACTCTAGAACCGCAAGTAGAAGCCTGCACGCAATTCACGGAGTACTTTATGAACCTGCTCGTTTCAAGTACACAAGCATGAAAAGAAATCCAGGAGAGCGACGGAGGCTTCAAAATTACTACTCTAGCTAAATATAGAAAATGTCTTCCCTTTATATAGCTAAGTTATACATGGCTCAGAAAGTCAGATGCCAAGTGATACCGTCCGTACCAAAGTATAGCCCCTTGTCTTTGAAGAGGCAATCAACTCCAAATGGCGGGACATAAGCGCATGGTTGACTTTGTTTCCGATGAAAATGATACATGTAGGTTAGCGTATGTTGTTTTATGGTGTTCCAAATTCCAGCGGTAGTACTGCTGGGTTAAGCGGTACTACCGCTCGAGAGCTGCCGTCACCGCTACCGCCGCCGCTACCGCCAGAATGGCCGTCTGACGCACTTGTCCGGTACCGACTGGTGGGAAGAGCCAAACCAGCCCACCCCAGCGGTACTACCGCCTATCCCAGCGGTAGTACCGCCGCGGTGGGATCGATTCCAGGTTGGACTGCAGCCGACCTAGGGTTTTATGCCTTTATATATTCCTCTTGTAAGCCGCCGTTTTGGGGTAAGCCACACATTGTAAACCCACGGCGTTTGTAACCTCACCCGATATAGTGAAGTATTGCTGGCTGGCGCCCGTGGTTTTTTCCTCTCCTTTGTTTGGAGAGGTTTTCCACGTTAAATCTCGTGTCCCCTTTGGTTTGATCGTTCCGCTCTTCGTCGTTTCTTTGCTATCGTTTACAACAAGTGGTATCAGAGCCCTGTTTCAGATCTGTTTTCAGATTAGGGTTTTGGATGGCATCGATGAAGTTCGATCTACCGGCGCTGGACTACAAGACGAGATTTTCGCTGTGGCAGGTCAAGATGCGTGCGATCCTCGCACAGTCCAATGATCTTGACGAGGCGCTGGAGAAATTCGGCGACAAGGATGCGGCGGCATGGACCGCCGATGAGAAGCGGAAAGACCGTAAGGCTTTATCGCTTATTCAACTTCATCTATCTAATGATATTCTGCAAGAAGTACTCCAGGAGAAAACCGCAGCGGCACTGTGGGCTAAGCTGGAGTCGATCTGCATGTCCAAAGATCTCACCAGCAAGATGCATGTGAAGATGAAGTTGTTCACGCACAAGTTGCAAGAAGGTGGTTCGGTAATGAATCACTTATCGATCTTTAAGGAGATCGTTTCTGACCTAGTGTCGATGGAGGTAAAGTACGATGATGAAGATCTAGCACTTTTACTTCTATGCTCGCTGCCAAATTCCTTTGCAAATTTTCGTGATACCATACTGTTAAGCCGTGATGAACTAACCACCGCGGAAGTATATGAGGCCCTGCTTGCCAGGGAAAAGATGAAAGGTATGGTACAGAAAGAGGAGTCGTCGTCCTCCAAGGGCGATGCTTTGCAGGTCCGAGGGAGGCCTGAGCAGCGAGATAACCACTACCACAACAACAACAGAGACAAGAGCAAGGGTGACAGAGGTCGCTCAAAGTCTAAAGGACGTGACAAGTTCTGCAGGTATTGTAAGAAATCTAATCATGTCATTGATGATTGTTGGAAGTTGCAGAACAAGGAGAAAAGAAAAGGTACTTACCAACCGAAAAATAATGAAGGTAATGATACCGGTGAGGCTTCTGTTGTTGATGGTAGTTCTGATGGCGAATGCCTAGCTGTTTTAGCTGCATGTGTTTCTCGTCAGGATGAATGGATTCTAGATACTGCATGTTCTTTTCATATTTGCTGTAACAAAGATTGGTTCAGTTCTTATGAGTTAGTGCAGACTGGAGATTTCGTGCGTGTGGGGAACGACCAGCAATGCAACATTGTTGGCGTTGGTTCCGTTCAGGTCAAGACACATGACGGTATGACACGCACGCTGACGGGAGTGAAACACATACCAACCATGGCAAGAAATTTGATCTCGCTCAGTACCCTTGACTGTGACGGGTACAAGTACAAAGGAGGAAATAAACTCCTAAAGGTATCAAAAGGTTCTCTCATAGTTATGGTTGGTGATATGAATTCTGCTAAGTTATATGTTCTTAGAGGTAGCACGTTATCTGGTACTGTTGCTGCTGTTTCTCATGATGACGCTAGTAAAACTAACCTTTGGCATAAGCGTCTTGGACATATGAGTGAACTTGGTATGGCAGAATTGATCAAGAGAGACTTGCTGCAAGGATGCAGTTTGGGTAAGATGCAGTTCTGTGAACACTGCATTTTCGGTAAGCACACAAGAGTTAAGTTTAATGCTTCTGTCACACCACCAAAGGTACACTTGATTATGTACATGCTGATGTTTGGGGGCCATCTCGTAAGCCCTCTTATGGTGGTGCTCGTTATATGCTTACCATTATTGATGATTACTCTAGAAGAGTTTGGCCTTATTTCATGAAAAATAAGGATGATACGTTTGCTGCTTTTAAAGAGTGGAAAGCTATGATTGAAAGGCAAACAGAAAGGAAGGTGAAATTACTTCGTACTGACAATGGTGGCGAATTTTGTTCGAATGCCTTTAATGATTATTGCAGGAAAGAAGGCATTGTCAGGCACCTCACCATCCCGTACACGCCTCAGCAGAATGGTGTAGCGGAGCGGATGAACAGGACCATCATCTCCAAGGCTCGCTGCATGATCTCCAACGCTCGCATGAGTAAGCGTTTTTGGGCTGAGGCGGCTGCCACCGCCTGCTACTTGATAAACAGGTCACCATCTATTCCCCTCGACAAGAAAACTCCCATTGAGGTATGGTCAGTACTCCTGCTGATTATTCACAACTTAAAGTTTTCGGCTGCACTGCTTATGCTCATGTTGATAATGGAAAGTTAGAGCCGAGAGCTATTAAGTGTGTGTTCATTGGTTATGGTTCGGGTGTAAAAGGATACAAGTTATGGAATCCCGAAACTAGCAAGGCATTTATGAGCAGGAGTGTTGTTTTCAATGAATCTGTTATGTACTTTGATAAGTTGTCCTCAGATGTTTTGCCAGATTTTTCTGAGGAGCAGGTTCGTGTCGAGGTGGAGCACTCTGTTGAAAAGGAAAATGTCACTGTTGACAATGATGGTGCTGCTACTTCAGATGATTCTGATCCTGATTCTGCTGGTTCTGATGATTCTGATTCTTCTGATTCTGATAATAATAATGTTCAGAACTCACCCCCTGTTTTGCAGCCACAACAGTCTATTGCTGCTCGTAGGAACAGGAGGAATTGTGGTCCTCGACCACGTTTAATTGAAGAGTGTAACATTGTTGATTATGCTCTGAGTTGTGCAGAACAGGTGGAGCACGGACATGAGCCGTCCACCTATACTGAAGCTATTGGTTCCGGTGACCGCGAGAAGTGGCTTGCTGCTATGCAAGAAGAAATGCAGTCACTCGATAAGAATGGCACATGGGAAGTTGTGCGCTTGCCTAAGAAAAAGAAGGCAGTCCGCTGTAAGTGGATCTTCAAGAGAAAGGAGGGTTTATCTCCTAGCGAGCCTCCGAGGTTTAAGGCAAGGTTAGTTGCAAAAGGCTTCAGTCAAATTCCAGGTGTTGATTATAATGATGTTTTCTCTCCAGTTGTTAAGCATAGTTCAATTCGTACATTCTTTGGTATTGTTGCTATGCGTGATCTTGAGCTTGAGCAGTTAGATGTAAAGACTGCGTTTCTGCATGGAGAGTTGGAGGAGGAGATATACATGGACCAGCCAGAAGGGTTCATAGTGCCGGGTAAGGAGGATCTTGTGTGTAAGTTGAAAAGGTCCTTATACGGTTTGAAACAATCTCCTCGTCAGTGGTATAAAAGGTTTGATTCTTTTATGTTGTCACATGGCTTTAAGAGGTCTGAATTTGATAGCTGTGTGTACATTAAGTTTGTTAATGGATCACCTATATACCTGTTATTATATGTTGATGATATGTTGATTGCTGCCAAGAGCAAGAAAGATATCGCTGCTCTCAAGTCACAGTTGAGTAGCGAGTTTGAGATGAAGGATCTTGGTGCTGCTAAGAAAATTCTAGGTATGGAGATTACCCGTGACAGAAATTCTGGTTTGTTGTTTCTTAGTCAGCAAAATTACATTAAGAAAGTTCTTCATCGTTTTAACATGCATGATGCAAAGTCTGTTAGTACTCCTATTGCTCCTCACTTTAAATTGTCAGCTGAACAATGTCCTAGTACGGATGAGGATTTTGAGTACATGTCTAGAGTTCCATATTCTAGTGCTGTTGGTTCTTTAATGTATGCCATGGTTTGCTCACGTCCAGATTTATCATATGCTATGAGTTTGGTTAGTAGATATATGGCTAATCCTGGTAAAGAACATTGGAAGGCTGTTCAGTGGATTTTCAGGTACCTTCGTGGCACATCCAATGCTTGCCTCAAGTTCGGCAAGACTGATGAGGGACTCGTAGGCTATGTGGATTCAGATTTTGCTGCCGATTTGGATAAGAGGAGATCCCTCACAGGTTATGTGTTCACGCTTGGTGGTTGTGCCGTGAGTTGGAGGGCAACGTTGCAATCGTTGTTGCCCAGTCTACCACTGAAGCAGAGTACATGGCTATTGCTGAAGCATGTAAAGAATCGGTTTGGCTGAAAGGTTTGTTTGCTGAGCTTTGTGGAGATGATACTTGCATTAACCTGTTTTGTGATAGTCAGAGTGCTATTTACCTTACCAAGGATCAGATGTTCCATGAGAGAACAAAGCACATTGACGTCAAATACCATTATGTGCGTGATGTTGTTGCAAAAGGTAAACTGAAGGTATGCAAGATAAGTACTCATGATAATCCTGCTGATATGATGACAAAGCCAGTTCCTGTTACTAAGTTCGAGCTTTGCTCGGGCTTAGTTGGTATCACTGTCTAGCCCAAGAGGCTATTTGGCGCCGAAGGTGTTTCTTTGTTTTTTCAGGGTGAAGGTTCTCTTTCATGCTACAAGATGGAATTTGTCTCAAGGTGGAGTGTTGTTTTATGGTGTTCCAAATTCCAGCGGTAGTACCGCTGGGTTAAGCGGTACTACCGCTCGAGAGCTGCCGCCACCGCTACCGCCGCCGCTACCGCCAGAATGGCCGTCTGACGCACTTGTCCGGTACCGACTGGTACCGCTGGCGGTACCGCCGCCGGTACCGCTGAGGTGGGAAGAGCCGAACCAGCCCACCCCAGCGGTACTACCGCCTATCCCAGCGGTAGTACGCCGCGGTGGGATCGATTCCGGGTTGGACTGCAGCCGACCTAGGGTTTTATGCTTTATATATTCCTCTTGTAAGCCGCCGTTTTGGGGTAAGCCACACATTGTAAACCCACGGCGTTTGTAACCTCACCCGATATAGTGAAGTATTGCTGGCTGGCGCCCGTGGTTTTTTCCTCTCCTTTGTTTGGAGAGGTTTTCCACGTTAAATCTCGTGTCCCCTTTGGTTTGATCGTTCCGCTCTTCGTCGTTTTCTTTGCTATCGTTTACAACAGCGTATTTATTTCATTTCCCATGTAGATTATCTCTGTGATTTTATAAACACACAAGAATTATTTGGTTTTCGTGATTATAGTCGACTAACATGGTGGTGTACACTTCGATTTGTCTGCGTTAACATTTTTTTGAAAAAAGAGAGTTCCCTCTCTGATTTCTATTAGCAGAAACCACAAGTGTCTGACAGGTTAACATGTCGACATTAGGATAAGTTTAAGTACTAGATCAATTAAGCTGCTAGGAGTTACACGTCTGATTTTAATTTTCCAAAATAAATCAGATTCCAAGCATGATCCGCACAAAGCTGACTTTTTTCTTTTTATTATTGGCTATTACTCCTAGCTACTGGAAGCGGCATCATCCAGAAATATATATACGAAATTAGTTGAGCAAATGCTAAGACTTAATCCCAGTTTTTAAAAATATTGGGAGCTCTGACTTCGCGAGTAGGAACGTTTTTTTACTAGAAGTTACTACAAAAGTAATACAGAGTAGAATGGTTAAGCGAACACGTGTGGCTTTCTTTTGAATAATCTTAAAATTACAGTCAGCACTTCAATCTTTCTTTCTGAAGCAATCACGCTAACGAGCATGTCAGCACTTCAAGCTAGCTTTCTTTCTGAAGCAATCACGCTAACCAGCATGTACTACGTAGCACAGATCAGTAGAGATTCGCCTCTGCTATTGTCTTCAAATTATAACTGTATCTTTACCTCGTTTTTAAAAAAAAGAACTGTATCTTTGCACTTCTTGTCCTGTTTTAATGACACGCGTATAAGAAATTAGGGTTGGAGCTAATTCGGCCTACCCTCTATTCCTCTGCCTTATCGGTGGTGCCGCTCACAATCCATATTGAGGCTAGAGGGTGGGACCTTTATATAGACTTCAAATTCCAGATAACTCAATCTGTTTCCAGACAGGACTCGTGACTTGTTAAATCAACCACTATCATTAACAGCCATTAACCGAGTCTATTACTGTTAAATAATTAGGTCCCAGCACGCACGTGTGAGTCATGCGCCGAGTTCGAATACAAAATCAAACTCGCAGGTTTTAACAATCCATAGAGCCAATCCTATGAACAACCTGGCATTCCGCTCTATACTGTTCCCGGGTATAATTTCAGCATATTAATATACACTGTGTTCCAGTATAGCCGTACCGGATTCCTTAAGTATATTTCCTTAAGTACAATTCCACATCATTAATTCTCTATTATTTCCGTGACACTTCCACATTGAAGTTTAATTCCGGACAATGTAGTAGATATATAAAATGTTGCAAGGCACAATTTCCTACATCTCCCACTTGACTGAAAACATTTTATTTCAGCTAAATGAGGGTCTGTTTGGTTTGTGCCTCCAAGTTACCCTACCAAAATATTGGTCACCTGGAAGATTCCTTCTCTCGTTTGGTTTACTGCCATTTTTTGGCTGCCTATGCAACTTTTGGTGTTCTCTTCACAGAATGTTGCCAATTTTTGGCCAGCCCCGGGCGGAGGATTCCTGCGCCAAAATATTGGCTCGCTAATGTTGGCAGGGCACACACAGGCAAAAACCAAACGTACCCTGAATTCCCATGCTATCACATGGTTAGGCGTTAATTTCTTCCTTCAGTGCATTCACGTTGTATATAAACCTTTGTGACTTTTGGTGTCAAATTATCACAAAGTAACAGGTTATGATGCACCTTTCCACGACCTTTTAAGTTCATACAGAAAATTCCTTAGCCATAGACCTTCCTTCAATGCTTGATGCATCAAAGTATTCATATTTCGTAAATAACAAGTACTAAATCATGTTTCCTTTGTACACCATAAAGACCTACAAAAGTAAATATTAACACATAACATAAATAGATTACCTTTTATCAAGATCACAAATAGCGTCAATATCCACGTAGTTGAAGGTTGTGATCATCAATGAATAATGAGTAATCCATATTTCCTTGACATTGCGCGACAAGTCCATTATGTGATTCCAAAAATTTCAATAAGATTCATATTCCGTTTGCTAATAATTCCAGCAAATCGTTTGCGTGCAAATCAAAATAGCACCAATTACAACGGCATGGCAAAGTTCAGGTCGCACGAATAATGTCCCACAATAACTGAGGATGACAATTATTCTTCCTTTTTCCTCACGAGTTTAAATATAATTCCTCACAGAGTATCATTCCCTTAATCAAAAGGTATATGACATGTTTGCACTTTTCCATAGAAAAAAGTATCAAAACATTCTCTATGTAATTCTACTCCCAAAAGATTGGAAGCTTCAACATACCTTTCATATGAAAGTTAGAACCGAACCAAGCTTCACTTCCATCAATGTGATATTTCAAAAACAATAAGAACATAGTTAGCACATGTAGCAATAACACAAAACAATTAACACTAACCTTTATATATGATTGTCCTCCATCATAAATAAAACCATTATCTTCCATCATAAATAAATCCATATGACCTGACATACCATTGATGTGAAGCTTGTTCCAAAAAACAGGAATTGGTCAATTCAATTAGCAAACATTGTCACTGTTCCCACCTACTCTAAATTCCAGAGTTTACACAAAGTATAACACATCCTTTGAGTAAATAGTTAAACAACAACTACTCTAAATTCCAGAGTTTCCACAAAGTATAACATTTCCTTTGTGCAAATAATTAAACAACAACACCTCTAAATTCCAGAGTTTCCACAAAGTATAAATATTTCCTTTGTGTAAAGAATTAAACAACAAACTTAGAATTGTAACTTCGACTAAGAATGTTGTATTAAACTTCCTTGTAAATAAATCCAATAACATCCTATAGGCATGCGGTTGTTTGGTAAAATAACAAGTTCCTAGACTTTTATTATTCATCATTGAGTTTGTTCCTTCCCGCAATGTTTCCACCCATAGTTAACATTAGCAACAAGTTTAGTATTTTTTTCTTTCCTCTAAAATATAGAGTAACTTCCTCAAATAACACACAATAGTAGCCAATATATGATGGCCCAATTTAATTCCTCCCACTTTTCCTAAGCATGTTAGTGTTGGGAGTGTAACTTGGTGTTTTCCTTTGAGTTTAACACATATATTTCAGTGTGACTATTAATAAACACACCCTTCATGAGAAAATATCATATTCCTACTTTCCGCCAATTTTCACTTTTCCAGATCAAAAACGAAATACCATTTGATCCACTAGAAATATAAACATTAAAAATAAATCTTGGTGTGCTTTGTAGTAAACAATGATTACAATTCCATACTACCAAAATATAAATAGAATACTTCCTTCCAGTTCACAAAATACAAACAGTGACTGTGATAAATAATGACTTACTCAACAAATAGTAGTATGTAATGCTTTCATAATCCAGTGAATAACTAAGAGTTGTATTCCTCCATTCAACCATGGAGTATATGACATCAGACAGCGGTGAATAATTCCATGCTCATCACATTAGTTTCAATTAATATTCCTGAAGTGTACTTCCCCCACCAATCAGTTTCAAACCTTTTTATGAACTGATTTTCCACTTCAGTATGAGATGTTAATACAACAAAAACCTTCCGACTTGTATTGTCAAGATATTAATAACCATATCAAGTGAATCATGAAATAAATAAATATATCCACCTCAAGTAGGAGTGTTCAATAAATACCATAAATATGTGTTGATAAAGTATCATAATCCTCCCACTAAAGCTTTGAATTCCAGAATTAATAATCCACTAATTCTGTTCCTTGATATGTGACCAAGTTGTAAATGAGATAAAATAATTGAGCCTCTAATGGGAGTGCAAAACCAAATGTCACATTGAAATGAAATCCATAATTGTTAGTCCTCCCACTTAAAGTTTATAATTCCATAATTAACAAGCGTAATTATGTTTGTAGAGTAGCACCAAGTCGTAAATAACACCAATAATAAATTCCGAGCATGTGTTCCTATTATCAGTATTCCTCCCTATGGAGTGATCTTCACAAAATGTACAGTTTGTACACCAACTTCCAATGGATTGTCAAGATAAATGAGTCCACTGTGTTAAATTCCATAATGCACTAATTTTCATTGAGCAATAATTCCACTCTTCCTTTTCCACATAGCATACATAACCAACAAATTCCGATAGAGAAGTATAAATTAAATTCCTTCTCATCGTAGGTGAATGTATAAACAATAATAATTTTCCTCCACAAAAAGAGTTTGATGGCACAATTTCAAATTCCAAAGTTACACACATATAATTTCCTTTGAAAATTGTTCACATATCACTAAATTTGCCATTTTATTCCATCAATTTATGATGCAGAGACAAAGTCCACAATCCAACTATATTGAAAAGTAGTTACAAACAAATATTTAGTGCAAAAAATAATGGACATACCGTGGAGTAAATGTTGATTTCCTTTTCCATTGGAGTATTTCATATTTTCCTCCAACAATAAGTGATCACAATTTCAATATAAACATCCTTTATGTCGTCTTCTTGTCTTTACGCCAGAATAATTAAGTACTCCAACAAATTCCAGAGTATGCCGACAAGACCAATATATATTCCGGTGACAACGTCATACCGTAGCAATTAAAAAACAACAGTGATAAAAGAAAAGTAATATGACGATGAGTTTAATAATTTCCCTCAGAGTGTAGTCCAATTTCCTCTAAAACCGAGTGATCTCCGAAAAAAAAATCCAAAAATCCTTTTTCCAGACTATGCATAATTTCCCCATAATATGATGACCATAGTAGATTCCAATGGAGCAAAAATAACTAGAAGTACCAAGTTCCAGACTACATATGTCCAGCAAATACAGTAGTCTGCTGCCCAAATTTCATAATTCCTACGCATACTTTCCTTTCCTGATTTTCCGGCTAGAGATGTCTACGGCAAATGAATTTACTCGATAGAAAATAAATATAAATTTCCTTTCTCAGCCGTACAATTAAAGCCATCTAATCTGCAATGGCATGTTTTAAATAACAACTGAAAGAAAATTCTGATCAGAGAAAGTGTTACCGCGCATGGATGGTGAAATAAGCTGCAGAAAGTTTTCCACGTTCACGTGTGAGAGAAACAATTTTAGGAAGCTGCTGTTTGATTCTTGGTAATTTCCTCGTATCCTTGATCCCGCACGTAGTGGCTTGATCCTTAATTTCCCCAATCCGTGTTAATTGCTTTCCAGATCAGGCATGGTAGAAATCCCAACAACCGATCCACCATGGAACTAGTACTACTAGTGTTTCCTTGATCTGTGCGTGTTAAATCATATTTGCTTTCCAGATCAAGTGAACAAGCGGGAGCACTAATCCTTTGTCAATCAAATCACAGTCTGCTGTTTGAGTTGCGCCAGGACATGGCACTTTCCAATTGCTCGATCGATGTGTACAAGCAAGATCCAACAAGGCAGCAAACAATTTTTTTTCTCGTAGCCTGATGAAATCTTACCGTCGGTCTGCCGCTTGCCTCTGCTCGATACACGAGCGAGACGGAGAGTGTGCAGCGATTAAGAAAAGTAGCGTCCCCGCGTGGATCCTCGATCCGCGAGCAGATATCACGAATCCTTACGGAGGAGCCTTGTCTCTCGTTTTCTTCCGATCCACGTGCAGGTATCAGCCAACATGCAGCGGTGTAGCAACAACAAGCCATGCTGGAGCTGGACGGCCGATGCAATAGGCGACGATCAATTCCTCGCGGTATGCCGCGACCAGCTGATTTGACCGAGACGAGTACGCAGCGGAACATACCGACAAGCCGACGAGCAAACCTCGATGAGCGAGTTTGCATCAGGAGTACACCCAATCCGATCGGGACCACGAGCGCGTAGTGGAACGAGTCGACGACGGGACAACAGTATTGCGGAGTTGCGGCAGAGTGCCAGCGGATTGCGGACGACGCCGGCGAACAACCGTCGGCTCTGATACCAATGTAAGAAACTAGGGTTGGAGTTAATTCGGTCTACCTCTATTCCTCTGCCTTATCGGTGGTGCCGCTCACAATGCATATTGAGGCTAGAGGGTGGGATCTTTATATAGACTCCAAATTTCAGATAACTCAATATGTTTCCAGATTGGACTCGTGACTTGTTAAACCAACCACTATCATTAACAGCCATTAACCGAGACTATTACTGTTAAACAATTAGCTGCCAGCACGCACGTGTGAGTCATGCGCCGAGTTCGAATACAAAATCAAACTCGCAGGTTTTAACAATCCATAGAGCCAATCCTATGAACAACCTGGCATTCCGCTCTATACTGTTCCCGGGTATAATTCCAGCATATTAATATACACTGTGTTCCAGTATAGCCGTACGGCTTCCTTAACTATATTTTCTTAAATACAATTCCACATCATTAATTCCCTGTTATTTCCGTGACATTTCCACATTGAAGTTTAATTCCAGATAATGTAGTAGATATATAAAATGTTGCAAGACACAATTTCCTACCACGCGTGCTTTCTCCTGCCGGCTGCACACAATCGCACGTGTAGGTTCTTGAGATGGGCATCGTGGTGCACTCGGTGGTGATCGGGCTGGGCATGGGCGCGTCGCAGAGCGTGTGCACCATACGGCCGCTGGTGGCGGCCATGTGCTTCCACCAGATGTTCAAGGGCATGGGCCTCGGTGGCTGCATCCTCCAGGCGGAGTACGGCATGAAGATGAAGTCCGGCCTGGTCTTCTTCTTCTCCACCACCATGCCGTTCGGGATCGCGCTCGGCCTGGCGCTCACCAAGGTGTACAAGGACAACAGCCCCACCGCGCTCATCGTCGTCGGCCTGCTCAACGCCGCCTCGGCCGGGCTGCTGCATTACATGGCACTCGTGGAGCTCCTCGCCGCCGACTTCATATTGCCCAAGCTGCAGAGCAGCGTCAGGCTCCAGCTCATCTGCCTCCTCGCCGTCCTCCTCGGCGCCGGCGGCATGTCCGTCATGGCCAAGTGGGCGTTACCGGTCCGTGCGCCCGCGCGCCTCGGCGCGCCCTGTATGCTGGACGTGTACATGTGTATGCAATTATCCATTTTCCCCTGGACTCGTAATTAAGCTCGCGTGATGGATCACCCTCATTCAGCAGGTCACGTTGTAATATTTGTATTGCTGACGTCCACTGGACAAGAAGCGCTGTTGTGTAAAAACTGATGATTTTGTGGCCACGTTTACTGGCTGCCATGCCGTCTTGATATGCCTGTCCACTGCTGAAGTCTTGCAATTCTCGATCCCCAAGGAAGCGGAGACCATGTTTAGAGCAGCAGTGGATTGCACGGCAGGCAACGGCAAACGCCTGCATTTCTGGCGAGATCCGTGGCTAGATGGGCGCACGGCGTAGGCCATTCATCAAGAACAGCGACAAGGGCCTGACAGTTGAGGAAGCCAGGCTGGACGGCAGATGGGTCCGGGGTATTTGCGGCACGCTATCAGTCCAGGCGGTGGTCAATTATCTGTCTTTGTGTCAGGCTGTCCAGGAACAGGCGAGCTCGGCTGAGGATGATTCGATCAGATGGCGGCTGACCGCCTCGGGTCAGTACACGGCGAAGTCCGCTTATGCCGCCTTCTTCTTAGGCAGAGTTGAGGCGCCATGCGCTAGAGAGCTCTGGTCGGCGGGCGCTCCCCTCCTCCACAAAATCCACATGTGGCTTGCTCTCAAGCGTAGGCTGTGGACAGCAGATGGGCCGGCAAAACGGGGACTACAACATCCTCCCTGCTGCCCGCTGTGCTGTCAGCTCCCCGAAGATGACGATCACCTCATGGTCCAGTGCGTCTACGCAAGGGAGGTTTGGTTCACAGTTCTTCGGTCGGTTGGGCTGCAGCGGTTCACGCCGACGGTCGACACTGAGCCACGGGCGTGGTGGACTGCCATAGCAGCGGCGGCACCGGCAATTGAAAGAAAGAGGATCAATGCACTGGTCATCCTCACCGCACGAGCAATTTGGCTCGAACGGAACAGCAGGGTGTTCGACAAGATCTCGTCGCTGCCAGCTGTTGTCTGCGATCGCATCAGCAAGGACTTCGTGCTGTGGCGACTTGCAGGCCTAGGTGGAAGAGGTGGGAGAGTGCGAGAGATCGAGTGATGTTGTGTGTGTGCAGAGGGAGCCCTGCCGCGTGTGGCTGTGGCTTCGACTGAAAAACTTGCTGTACTCAAAACTTCTTCTCTGTCTTAATATAAAAACACGCGATTCTCGCGCGTGTTCTTACCATGGTAGCCGTTTGCGCCCGCTTAACTTAGAAGGGTCTCCGTATTTGCCCCCTGAACATGTACGTAGTTAATTGGTGTCCATGTGTCCACTTACTGCTTAAACCCGCCAAGTGAGCACGGCGACAGCAACTGGGAGGCGGTCTAGCCGGGGCCGGGGTGGTCCAACAGGGCGTAGAGCTCTTCGAGTCCTCATCCCGGGAGTTGATAGTGCCGTGGGCGGACCTGCTGCCGCCGGGCGGCACAGCGACCCCGAGCAAGGCCAGCCTATAGACTGGGCAAGAAAGGAGGCAGCCCAGGGTTACGAGAAGAGAAGGAACTAATGTTAGGTTGATCTCCACGGTGCGGGTCCAACGGCAGCATCAAACCCATGATCTATGCGCCCTGATCGGGGGCACCCAACCGAACATGGTTGGTGGGCCCCTGTGGCCTGCGCTATAAAGAGAGGTGGGGGCCGGCGGCACGCAATACGAGGTTCACCGCGAGCCGTAAATCCCACCGACAAACCCTACCGATCTAGGTCTAGCGCAGAGTCATGGGAAGCACCGCCGCCGCCACTGCTCACCCTCCGCCATCCACCATGGCCGTCGCCTAGGGCTCATCGAGCCAGGGAGAAGGTGCCCATCTCCCTCCCCATCTCTCTGCTCTCTCTCTCTCTCTCTCAAACACGAAGAACATCGATGCCTAAAGGTTCTACCGGGGTAATTCTACCCTAGATGATCCTAGGGTGTTAACATTGGTAACAGAGCGGATGGCCCTCGTGCTCGCCGGAAAAGAGCGCCGCCACCGTGACGCGCCGTTCCTCTCGATCCCGATGCACATCGATAGCGAGGCATCGGGAAGAAGAACCTGACTCCGCAAGGGGCAAAGGGCACCGCGGCCAAACCATTTCGACGGCGGCGCGCTCACCGCAAGGGGAACGCGCGACCGGCGAAAGGGCTGGCAACGACGCCACCTTCCTTGTCTCGACGGCCTCCTCTGCTTTACGCGGATGCTTGCGTTTGTGGGGAATGGGAGAGAAGGAAGAAAGGAAGGGAGCCTCGCCGCGCGTGGGTGCCTCGCCATCGCTGGCTAGCCGGTGGCGCCGCGTGATGGCGTGAATTACACGCTCGTTGGGAGACCCCAAGAGGAAGGTATGATGCAGTTCAGCAGCAAGTTTTCCCTCAGAAAGAAACCAATGTTATCGAACCAGTAGGAGCAGCAACTCTTCAGAAGGTTGTTGGTGGCTCACACGGCGCAATATGATCACCAACGTGGAATCTGCACACAACACAATCAAACTACTTTGCCCAACGAAACAGTGAGGTTGTCAATCTCACCGGCTTGCTGAAAACAAAGGATTAAACGTATGGTGTGGAAAATGAGTATTAAATTGTAGAGAATGAAAAAGGAACAGTTTGCAGTTTGTGCTTGTTTAATCAGTGTAAAAGAATGGACCAGGGTCCACAATTCACTAGTGGTGCCTCTCCATAAAAGATAACTAACATGTTGGGTGAACAAATTACAGCTGGGCAATTGACAAATAGTGAGCGCATGACAATGCATATACATGACATGATGACTACTATGATATTTAATTGGGCATTACGACAAAATATATAGATCGTTATCCAATAGCATCTATGACTAATAATCCACCGCCGGTTTGTCATCCGAGTCCCCCGTTGGTATTAAGTTGGAAGCAACGGATAATCGCATTAAGTAAATCGTGTATTGTAAACAAACACATATACCCGTGGACATAGCATCGTTAGGTTATCCCTAGTGGCAACAGCACATCCACAACCTTAGAACTTTCTGTCACTGTCCCAGATTAAACGGAGGCATGAACCCACTATCTAGCATAAATACTCTCTTGGAGTTACAAGCATCTACTTGGCCAAAGCATCTACGAGTAACGAAAAGCATGCAAGATCTTAAATAACATATAAGATAAATTGATAATCAGCTTGACATAGTATTCAATATTCATCGGATCCCAGCAAATACAACATGTAGCATTACAATAATATGATCTTGATCATGTAGGGCAGCTCACAAGATCTAAACATGATGGCACAAAGTGGAGAGACAACCATCTGGCTACTGCTATGGACCCGTAGTCCAAGGATGAACTACTCACGCATCACTCCGGAGGTAGGCATGGCGATGTAGAAGCCTCCGGTGACGATTCCCCTCTCCGGCAGGGTGCTGGGAAGAGGTTTCTGAACCCTCCCGAGCTAGGGTTGACGGCGGCGGCGTCTTTGGAACTTTTCGTGGATATTTGCTCAGGCCCTTAGGGTTTTCTCGTCGGGGGGAATAAGTAGGCGAAAGGGCGGCGGCTGGAGACCCCCGAGGGGCCGACACCACCCTAGGGCGCGGCAGAGGGGGGCCCGCGCCCTAGGTGCGTGTGGGCCCCTGGTGGCCCTCCTCTGTTGCTTCTTCGCTCCGTCAGGTGAGTTCTAGAAAAATAGGGACCCCCGTGTAGTTTCGTTCAATTCCGAGAATATTTCCAGACTAGCTTTTCTGGAATACAAAAACAGCAGAAAACAGGAACTGACACTTCGGCATCTTGTTAATAGGTTAGTCCCAAAAAATGTATAAAAGTGATATAAAGTAGATGCAAAACATGTGGCAATTGATATAAAACAAGCATGGAACATAAAAAATTATAGATACGTTTGAGACGTATCACCGCGAAACCCTAACCCTAACCCTAACAGAGCGGCGTGGGCGAGAGAGGAAAGAATGACCGAATGAGCTAGGGTTTTGCGGGAGACGGTTGGTGCTGGTTTTGTTCAAGCGACTTGAGCGGATGGCCGTCGGATCTCATCCGACGGTCACGATCGTGCGGCGCCCGCCAGCAGGCCGTGAGCCGCATCTCGCGTATGCGTCGCTCGGGCGACAGATAAGGGTCGGCCGCTCAATAGGCCGTGGGCCGCACAGAACAGTTTTCTGTTTATTTTTCCAGAAGCGTATTTTATTTATTTTTTGTCCAAATTTTGGGCAAATTGCATCCAGTTTTTTCTATTCAATTTTTTTTAGAGAACTGAAAAGTGACAGAAATACTTCTGAAAAGTATAAAGTTCATGAATTTTTTATTCATGTTTTTCCGCTTCAACATAAATAAAAGTGCTCTCTTTTTTTAAAGTAAAAAGAACTAAAGTAAGAATTAAATTTTAAAGAGCATGTTAAAGTGATTATTGATTAAAAAATTATGATCATGTTATTTTATGACCAACGTTGTTAATAGCATTATCATGATTTATTGTTGTTTATATATGCATTTGTTTCTATTTTCTGCCCAACGGTGATATAGTTTTAATTGCACAAACAGTTGTATGTGTTAATTTTGACCAATGTTGAATTATTGCATGCAATTGTTGTTCTGATCTCACTTCATTTCTAGTTTTCAGGAGGGTACTACTTGATGAGCTGCATCAAGGATGTTCCAACCCTCATAGGTGATAACTACACTTAATGGAGTAAGAAGGTCGACTTGACGTTTGTTTGTGCCGAGGTGGACTGGGTTGTGGACACTCCACAGCCGATCAAACCTACAGAGCCAGTCAGAGATGCAAAAGATGATGATGCTGCTTGGGAGAAAATGAAGAGGGACTATGCTCCATTGGAGATGTCGTATATCCTCGACAACAAAAAGTGGCTCACCGCCAATAAAAAGTGCATGGCTTTCATAAAGAACACAATTGAGCACGTTATTGTGGGCTCAATTGCAGAGTGTGCTTCCGTAAGGGAGTTTCTTGAAAAGATAAAGAGCCAGTTCATTGGTTCTTCAAAGATAAATGCTACCCAGCTGCTTTAGCAGCTAGTGACAGAAAAATACACAGGAGGTGGACATGGCATAAGAGAGCACATCCCCAGGATGAGCAACATGGCAGCCAGGCCCGTCGAGGGGCACGTGCGAGCTGTGCACTCGCACAGGGCCCCCAATAGTACTTAAGTACTACGCTTTGACTAATCAGCCGGAAATGAAAAATGGAAAAGAAAAGACCTTGAGCGTAGCTCTGGGTCCAACATGCACGCAGGCCCAATAGAAAGAGAATAAAAGGAAAACCCCAACTCATGCCCAAGCATGCGTATGAAAATTACACAACACAGTACCCCTAAAAAATGCAGTCTCTTAGATCGGTCAACAGTCCAAGGATGAATTGATTGTGGAATTACGTTCCCTGGTTCGCCTCGGCCATGCCCGCTTGCGCCTTCCTGCTTGCGCCATTGGCCTGAGGCGCAGTGGCGGAGCTTCACCAAAATAATAGAGGGGCCAATCTCCAAAAGAATCTTATATGTACGGTAAAAAAAATCTAAATGTGAGTAATAGTATGAAAAAAATTGTGAGTAGGGGGGCCATGGCCCACTTTGGCCACAACTAAGCTTTGCCCCTGCCGAGGCGGTGATTCCCTGACCCCGCAAGGCAAAACCGTCGAAACCATTGTTCAGGGATTACGCCGTGAGAATTCAGGGATTGGAATCACGCCTTGATCACGTCTTCCAGATGAGTTCATCAATTGATAGTCAATCGAACGATCTTGGTAAATCTATATTAGATTAATATATTCATGTGTCCATCGATCTTTTAGCTTAAAAATTCTATTTTAGTGCTAATATTCTCTCTTAGTATGATTTATTTAGTTAGTGTATATAAACTTTTAAAAAATTAGGGCCCCGGTTTACATTTCGTACCGAGGCCCCAAATTCTTGGAGACGGCCCTGATGGCAGCTAAGCTTAAGCCCATGGATGATAATTTGGAGCTCAAGCATGCACTCCTTGTTCACCTGGTTATGACTTCACTGCCAAAAGAGTTTGACACTTTTGTTGTCAACTACAACATGTCGTCTGAAAAATGGGACATTGAAAAGACAATAGCCATGTGTATGCAAGAAGAGGAAATACTTAAAGTCTCACATGGTGATTCTCTGAACTATGTGAAGGATAATAAGAAAAAGAACTACAATCAAAGTAGCAACGGTTCTCCCTCAAAGCCACATGGAAAAACTCCCACGCATTATCAGCATCAGCAGAAGTCTCTTCCAGTGGACAAAGATACATGTCTCCACTGCAAGAAGACTGGGCATTACAAGAAAGATTGCCCTGTTTAGCTAAAGTCCATAATGGCAAAGAGAGGTAACAACATTGTTTCCTTTGTAAATGAATCCTTGTATACGCAGTTTTCGAAATCTACTTGGTGGATTGACTCAGGTGCAACTGTTCATGTTGCTAATTCATTACAGGGATTCCATTCGACACGGACTACGCAAAGAGGCGAAAGATGCATTGAAGTTGCAAATGGAGTTCAAGCAGACGTTGAATCTGTCGGCGAAATCTCCCTGGAGTTAGCTAAAGGATTCATGATTCTGCTTAGAAATGTTTTATATGTTCCTTCATTACATGGAAACTTGATTCGTGTTTCATGTTTGGACAAAGATTGTTATGAATGTTATTTTGGACATGGCAAGTGTGCCATATGGTTTAATAATGCCTATGTGGGTGTTACTTTACTTCACAATGGGCTTTATTTATTATTCCTACGTGAAAAAGTGTATTATGTGTGTAATGGGAATGAGCATGATTCCGCGTCGGATAAAGAACAAAAGAAAAGAAAGAGAGAACTCATGACTCATCGAAATTATGGCACTGTCGCTTGGGCCATATTTCGAGGGGGAGAATAGAAAGTCTAGTTAAAAATGAAATTCTTCCTCCATTAGAGTTCTCAGATTTAGAACAATGCATAGATTGCATTAAAGGAAAGTACGTAAAACAAATCAAAAAGGGTGAAAACCGAAGCACATGAACACTAGAAATCATTGACACTGACATTTGTGGACCATTTCCTGTGAAAAGTGTGGATGGCTATGACTCATTTATAACATTCACAGATGATTACTCCCGATATGGTTATATTTATCCAATCAAAGAAAAGTCTGAAGCGTTGGATAAATTTAAGATATTCAAAGCTGAAGTACAAAATCAGCATGATAAAAGAATAAAAATAGTGAGATCTGACCGTGGGGGGAGTACTACGGTCGGCACACTCCATATGACCAAGTCCCTGGACCTTTTGCGAGGTTCTTACAGGAGACTGGCATAGTGGCCCAGTATACAATGCCGAGCGACACTCAGCAAAATGGAGTAGCTGAAAGGCGTAACCGTACACTTATGGATATGGTGCGCAGTATGATGAGTTACTCCACCTTGCCATTGGGATTGTGGATGGAGGCGCTTAAAACCGCCATTCACATTCTCAATAGAGTACCAAGCAAGTCGGTGCCCAAAACACCGTACGAGTTGTGGACAGGAAGAGTACCCTCTCTACAACACTTCAGAGTGTGGGGGAGCCCAGCTGAGGCCAAAGTATTTAATCCAAATATTGCAAAGTTAGATCCCAAAATAGTCAGTCGCCACTTCATTGGCTATCCTGATAGATCAAAAGGTTTTCGTTTCTACTGTCTAGACAGATACACAAAGTTTGTAGAAATGAGACATGCAGTCTTCTTAGAGGACGAAATGATGAGGGGGAGCATGGTAGCTCGGAAAATTGATCTTGAGGAGAAGAGGGTGTGTGCACCTTTTCCGATGATTCAGGAGCCATTTTTCACACTACCTGTTGTACCTGCACCAACAATCCCTGAGGTTGAGGTGCAAGCACCTGTTGTAACTCCACCCGTGACAACTATGGGTGAAGATCCGGAACCTGTCCGTCAGGAGCCGACTGAACCCGTTGTTGAGCATGAAAGGGAGGTGCAGCAGCCACTTTTAGAAAATGAGACCCTAGAAGGTCTAAAAGAGCTAAAAGATCAGCTATTTCTTCTGATTATAAAGTTTATAACACAAAAATAGCTCATATGGAAGATGATCCCACTTCATATGAAGAAGCCATGAGAAGCCCTCACTCATCGAAGTGGGTGGAGGCAATGGAAGACGAGATGAAATCGATGAGTTCCAACGATGTTTGGGACTTAGAAATATTCCTAAAGGAGCCAAAACAGTAGGCTCTAAATGGGTCTACAAAACTAAGTATGACTCAAAGGGAATGTAGAAAAGTATAAAGCACGACTTGTGGCAAAAGGATTTACACAAAGAGAAGGGGAAGATTACAATGAGACATTTTCCCCAGTCTCATGTAAGGATTCCTTCAGAATCATAATGGCACTAGTTGCACATTTTGATTTAGAGCTACATCAAATGGATGTAAAGACGACATTTCTAAACGGGGATTTAAAAGAAAATGTTTACATGAAACAACCCAAGGGTTTTATCATGGAAGGCAAGGAAGATATGGGATGCCGCCTGAAGAAATCCATTTATGGATTAAAGCAAGCCTCTAGACAGTGGTATCTAAAGTTTAATGAGACAATTAAAGGTTTTGGATTTAAAGAAAATGTTGAGGATAACTGCATTTATGCAAAGTTTAAAAATGGGAAATATATTTTCCTAATCTTGTATGTGGATGATATCTTGCTTGCTAGCAGTGATGTTAATCTACTACAAGAAACAAAGAAGTTCTTATCCTCAAATTTTGATATGAAAGATCTTGGTGAAGCATCATATGTTTTGGGCATAGAAATTCACCGAGATAGGAAAAATGTAGTTTAGGACTATCGCAGAAGGCATATTTAGAAAAGGTTCTTAAAAAGTATAATATGCATAAGAGTAGTGCCACACATGCTCCTATAGTCAAGGGCGACAGTTTTGGGAAATTCCAATGTCCAAAGAACCAGTACGAAATCGATCAAATGAAAGCAGTACCATATGCTTCGGCTGTTGGAAGCTTACAGTATGCACAAGTGTGCACTCGCCCTGACTTAGCTTTTATCACCGGGGTAATCGGTAGATATCAAGAGAATCTAGGCATGGAGCACTGGAAGATGGTAAAGAAAGCATTGCGTTATGTGCAAGGCACAAAGGACCTCATGCTAACATACAGAAGATCTGATTCCCTAGAGATAAGAGGGTATTCAGGCGCAGATTTTGCGGGAGACAAAGATGATAGAAAATCCACGTCTAGATACATGTTCACTCTCGCTGGAGGGGCTATTTCGTGGAGAAGCTGCAAACAGTCAATAGTTGTATCATCCACGATGTATGCAGAATTTATAGCATGTTATGAGGCCACGGGGCAGGCGATATGGTTAAATAAATTTATACCCGACTTGAAAGTAGTAGATTACATTGACAAACCACTAAATATGTACTGTGACAACCATCCCGCAGTATTCTATGCTCACAACAACAAGTCGAGTAATGCTACCAAACCAATAGAGATAAAGTATTATGTTGTGAAAGATAAAATCTAGGATCACACTATAAGTCTCGAGCATATAAGGACAAATATGCTTGCGGATCCGCTTACGAAAGGCTTACCACCCAGTGTTTCCATGGAACACGTAGCCGGTATGGGTTTAATGGAAAGCCTATGATTCCTGGATCATGAGAGGCCCGAAAAGGAACATAATTTGTTTCAAAACAGAGAGGTATATTGTAGATGTCTGATTCTATCGGCAATGAGCTGTGATGATGAAACATGCTCTATGTCCTGATCTATGATGAAACGAGTAAAGGACAAAGTACCTGGTCAAAAGTAAAAGTTGAGATCAAGGGGGGGATGTTAGGTTGATCTCCACGGTGCGGGTCCAACGGCCGCACCGAACCCATGATCTATACGCCCTGATCGGGGGTGCCCAACCGAACATGGTTGGTGTGCCCCTGTGGCCTGCACTATAAAGAGAGGTGGGGGCCAGTGGCACGCAGTACGAGGTTCACCGTGAGCCGTAAACCCCATCGACAAACCCTACCGATCTAGGTCTAGCGCAGAGTCACGGGAAGCACCGCCACCGCCACTGCTCACCCTCCGCCATCACCGCCACCGTCCACCATGGTCGTCGCCACGGACTCATCGAGCCAGGGAGAAGGTGCCCGTCTCCCTCCCCATCTATCTGCTCTCTCTCTCTCAAACACGAAGAACACCGATGCCTAAAGGTTCTACCGTGGTAATTGATGATCCTAGCGTGTTAACAACTAAATGTAGTCAGGGTCGGCTCTAGAATTTCAATGCCCCAGCCGCCTGCGAACTCCACCAATGGGTCCAATTAGAGAGAAAAATCTGATTCGACTGGACGCTCGAGACAAAACAAAAAGTCAAGCTTCTGGACGTCATTCCTTCCATACGTGAGTGTGTACTTTGTTGACGCCTGGGCTGGCTGTGCGAGAGTCGAAAGATCATAGAGGGGCCATTTTTCCCCCTCTGCCCTGTAAGTTAAGTGTACTAGATATGGGCCCCTACTTCGGTCGGGCCCCAAACCGTCGCACCTCTCGGCCAGACCCAGCCCTGAATGTAGTATCCGTATGCTATTATTTATTACTCTCTTATAAAAAAATTAAAGCATGAATGACTGTTTCCGGTGAACAACGCACACTTTGACTATGATTTTCACTTCTAATATGTCTAGAGTATAGTATAAACAATCTCAATCCAGACACTTTGGTGTCATTACTCATTAGTGATCAAAGACATGAATTAAAATGGTGAAAACTCATTAGCGTCTAACTTTTGGAATGAATGTAGTATCTTAATTAACATAATAAAATTATTCATTTGCGGAAGCGAATACACAACACAGGCTTCTTAGGAAAAACAATGTGACCGGTGACAAGGAGTTTAGTTACCATGCTATTCTCTTTCTGTTGTGTCTTGTAGATTTATGGAAAATCTATATAGCTAGATTTCCATGTTTGATTATGTGCAATAAATTTTATTTCATAAACTGGTGGGAAAATTATATACACCAGATGATAACAAGTACAATGCATAAGTATATTAAATAATACTCCCTCCATCTCAAAATATAAGGCGCCCTTTAATTTCGCTCGTCAAGGACATATAACTTTGACCATGATTTGTACTTCTAATATGTCCACAAAATTAGTATAATAAAATATGAAATGAAATAATTTTGCAAGACGAATCCAACGGTATTATTTATACATTCTCAATCCATACAATTTAGTATAATATTAGTGGTCAAAGTTGAGTCTCAAAGATCAGCACAAAAATAACGCGCCTAATATTTTGGAACGGATGGAGTAAAACTTATATATGCAAACATACTTGAATCCACAATTTTTTTCAATGTGATTACTCGAAATATATTTGCTTCCGCAAATGAATTTATTATCTTAGGACACAACCTCCATCCCAAATGTAAGTTGCGCATGAGTTTTCACCATTTTAATTATCACTAATGATACCAAAGTGTACGGATTCAAATTGTAAAAATGTCATCGTTTCATTTTTGTGGAATACTTTTTTTCGTATGTATTTATACTATGCTTTAGACATAATGTAAGTTACAATCATAGTCAAAGTTGTGTGATGCACCGGAAAAAGGCATTCATGTT
Source organism: Poa pratensis (assembly GCA_947311845.1). Taxonomy (NCBI): domain Eukaryota; kingdom Viridiplantae; phylum Streptophyta; class Magnoliopsida; order Poales; family Poaceae; genus Poa; species Poa pratensis. Next base: position 137,591,840 of record CAMZMU010000041.1, on the reverse strand, counting down.
TTATTCTTTTATAAGGGCACATTTTGTTAAATTTTGACCTGTTGAACAATTTCGACCATGAAAAAGTAGTGTCATTGCTCCAGTTTATACTCTAGAAATTTCTATAAGGATGTTTATTTAATCATACACTAGAAAATGGTATTGAGACATTTGTTAGAGTCCTACTCTTTATGGATGTTTAAAGCAATTATAAATCATATAGATTATGCATTGTACAAAACATAGTTCTAAAACAAACTTTTTTATTTCAAAATATAGCTTACTATATTTCACTAAATTAAATTCAGACAAAAAAACATCACCTGATATTAGTAATATTGTCAGTTATGTGGTTAAACTATGCAAACCAATAGAAAATTATACCTCCAATACTATAATATGTTAAAAAAATAGGGCGAAGGGAAGTATGAAAGTTTAGTATAAATTTTACTAGAAGATCTGGGTGCACTTTGCCGCGCCCGTAAGTGTTGCTTGTGTTGGTGTACTTTGTTTGGTGTTGTTTGCGAGATGGTTATGGGCCTTCCTTTTTTCCCTTTTCAGCTGGTGCACGGTATACCCGAGGAGGCATTAGGTCGGGTAGGCACAATGGCCGTGTGGTGTCTACGTGTCTCGTTGTCCTATGTTAGTTCAAAATTTCTTACTAGTGTTTGTCATCGATAACTTGCATGTTATGGTCTTGATAATATTTTTATAGCATTTTCCTATCTGGTAACCTGCTTTATATGTGGTTGGTAATATCTTTACTAGTTGTCATCATCGATAACTTGCATGTTATGGTCTTGGTAATAAGTTTATAGCATTTCCCATTTGGTAACTTGTTTTTTATGTAGTTGGTAATATCTTACTAATTTTCGTCATTGATAAATTGCATGCTATGGTCTTGGTAATAATTTTGTAGTATCCCCCATTTGATAACTTGTTTTCTATGTGGTTGGAAATATCTTATTAGTTTTTTCTCATTGATAACTTTGTGTTATGGTCTTGGTATTAATTTCGTAGTATCCCCATCTGATATCTCTTACGTGGTTGGTAATATCTTAATAGTAGTTTCTCATCGATAACTTTG